>JABRWK010000292.1:62736-82633 GCA_013372445.1 Hypothenemus hampei | reverse complement strand
ATATAAAATATATTAAAAAATTGTTAATTGTTTATAATTGTTAGAATAAATATTTTAATACTATAAAATAAAGAAAAAAAATTAAAAAGGAAACGAGATTTTAACCTCGAACATCCCCATTGCCGCTGCTCTATCGCGGTTACTGTAGTTTAATTACATTCAGTTCAGTTACTTAAGCGTCTAGGGCCAATTTTCAAACGCTTATATTTCGAGAATGAGGGCCCAATCGGATAAATGTTGAATCTTGATTTCTTTAAAAGGTATCAAAGAACACTTCTACGCAATTTCAGCTAAATCTGAGAGTCATATTACGCGGTGTCCCTTGATAGTCTTCCTCACTGATATTTCCATCATTTAGCATACCTATTGATCAATTTGTACGATATTTAACACGGTTTTGCTTTTCACGTTTTTTAAATGAAAACAAAAAAAAATGTTGGGCAATTGTTGCAAATGTTGGCAAGAATATTATATTAATGAATGCAATCTTTTAAAAACTCAATTAAAAGTTAACTAACACGCCATTTTCAAAACTTCAATCGCAAATGTCAGTCATTTGTTGTAAGTATATGTACGGGTGTCCGGATATTCCGTGTACAACGTTCTACCAGGTATAGAACAGCTCAAAATAAGTCGATTTAGCTAAACTTACTTTAGTCCAAAAGGTGATAATAACGGAGCTACAGGGTGTCAAAGTTGAAAAAATAAATCACTTTTTCTTCAATATCGTTCGACTGTTTCGAAATAATTTCATGAAATTTCGTATATGGGGATTTTTTGGGACGAGAAATTCAAATTTGTGGACGGTTTAGCTGTATTTCCTAGAGGGCGCCACCGGCAACGATTTCGACCCCTTTGAACCGTTGCAACTTTTTTGTGCTACCCTGTATGCTATTTCGGACTAGAAAAATCGATTCTCCTATCATTTCTGCTTAAAAAAGATACTTTACCTTATTGAAGTCGCTGGGAGCAACCATTTCCGAGAAAAACGCATCTAAAGCTAATGATGCATGCAAATTATCCAAAAGAAAAAATAGTTTTTTGCGTAAGTAACGGGTCATACTTCAACAGCGTACTACTGTGACCTAAATAAGTAGATTTACTTTGGTTTATCCTAGTGCCAAAATCGAAAATGACAAAGATACAGAATTAAAGAAAATGTGATGTATTCTTCAACTTTGACACTCTGTAGCTCCGTTATTATCAACTTTTGGATTAAGGTAAGTTTGGCTAAATCGACTTATTTTAAGCTGTTCTGTACCTGGTAGAACGTTGTACACGGAATATCCGGACACCCTGTATATGAATGCTATGTCTTGTTTTACACGGTTTCGTTTGCCACGATTGCTGCAGTGTATCTACTGTGTAAATGGAGGGATGAATGTATTATCAAATTTTTAATTTGAACGAAGACATATTTCGTTCAATTTATTTGTGTTATTGATATAATCTAAAAGAGAAAACATCTTTTCAAGTTAAGAGGTGATATTTTTCTGTATTGAACGCCTGAAATTCTGATTCTAAATTTTATATTTTTAAATCTATCATAGATAATGTGGTTACTAATTCGTTTAAATAGTCATTTAGAAATCTTAGAGTCAATAAATCGAAATTTAATGTTATTTTCATTATTATACGTAGTAAATGCACAATATATTTCTTTCTTTGGAGGTAATAAAGTAACCTTTTCGTCTTACCCAAGTCGTTTAATTAAGAAATAGCTATTATAGCCAAAAAGATTGTAAAACAAAATTGGACTAAATTTTTTTCTTAAAATTTAAATTACATTACTGATGACTAGAACTTCTTACTTCCCCTAATAAAATGATCATGATCCATTAGAACAATATCATTTTTGATGAATATTTATTCACAAATATGACAATTATGATTTATATTTAAATCATTTTGGTTAGGAGAGCTTCAACAAGATGCTTAATTTTTTATTCAACTATGACAGCAAGATTTTTTAATTGACTTGAGAACTAATCTAAGTTATTGGTGCCACGATAACTAATTATCGTATGAGCATTTAAAATAGTAACCTGCACAAAAAGCTTTGATAAAATCTGTTGTTATCTGTGATAGAAAAAACCTCTAACACTGCTAAAATTTTTAAACTCTGCATACCCATAAAAAAGATTGAAACCTGACATTTATTTATTTAATCATATAGAATTGAGCGTACCTTTAATTTAGTCGTTATAAAAATAAATTAAGCATCGTTCACAAATATGTCTTTTACTTTTATGTTAACTTATTTGATTAAAATAAAAGTTCGATAAATTTTTCAACAAAAATTATATTTAATTTCGTCATTTGTTTCATTATTATCATTTTCAGAGAATGATTCATCAGTCGAGTATTTTTAGTGAATATTGGTTTTGAATTAAAAATAACTTCACATGTTTATCTAATTTTTTAGCTGTTAATTTTGGGATAACAGTTAAAAACCGTGTTTTATCAAATACAAACGTATGTATTCACTGATATTCAGATATTTAAATTTAAGAATTTGATTAAGTGTTATTAGCATATTAAGCCTATCTGTATATAGCACAGGACTATAATGAGGATATGAAGAAATTCTGTCAGTATGTCTATCAACCAGATACAGAGTTACCATAAAGCTCCAAAGAATACATGCCCCATCAGTGTAATTTTTTACATTGATGCAGGCATGTTTTCGGTATAGTTGTTCCGGATATCTAATATAAGATGAACTGCCGTAACCTACTTTATATTCATTAATATTAACTTCTAAGCTAATAGTTCTGTGAAAAGCCCACTCACCATTCTTCTCCTGAAGCTCTTCAATTTTATTTACAATTTTGTCAGTTAAATTATCGTTACGAAAACATTTAAACAAATCTGTACCATTATCAATACTATATTTTTTAGTATTGACATATTTGTATTCAGTTTCCTCAACGTTATTTTTCTTTAAAATAAATTCAGCGCAAAAGCAAGTATTAATTTTTTAATTATACAGTTTCAAGATGCTTAAAATTCTAAACTTAAATAGATACACAGTGTCCTTAAAAAAATCTGAAATATCTTTATGCACTAAATTAACAATTACACCTGTACTTATTCTACCCTTAAAAGACAGTTTACTGTCGTCTCATGTAATTCTATCACTACGTTTTGTCTTTTTATTGATAATACCATCATCCATTATCATCAACATTCCTAATAATAAGTAATAAGAATAATAATTTTTTAAGCAACAATCAAAATCGTTTTAGATGTCTTAAATTAGTGTGAATCCTTTTAGTCCTATCCACACTCAATGATAAGTTTGCAGTAGTTAATAATTTTACCTGCGTTCTTATTGTTTTATTAAATTTCGCTAACCATTTACTACATTTCAATTCATTCGACGAACATTTTTTGATATTTATTTTTTTTGACCCCCACTTTCTTTTGAGGGTGCCATTTAAAAAAATGACCATGAATAAATGTTCACATTGAAAAAAGTAAGTTCACATATCCGAGGATTTTGGTCGCAAATGCTTGTGGTCTAAGTTATTGACATGAACGGCTTTAGTTATTGATATGTTCAATCGTAAATTTCTCGATAACTGTTGAGTTTAAGCCTATTTCCCACATGACTTACCCTGTATATTTAATATAACATTGAAAAATGCGCAACTGATAACTAAACTTGACGGGTCCGAGCGATTTTTAAACAAAGCTTACGTTAAAGTTTTACTGAATTTATTCCTTACTTTTACAATAATATTACCTTCAGTATAATCTTTAAAAATATGTCCCGCCATCGTTAATGCAGTGATGGCAAAAAAATTCCAACATATCTGAGACACTTTAGTCTATAATCTTTGGTAATATGTTCGTAAAAGTTTTGCTATGTAAGTATTAATAGTATATGCGAAGAAATTTACATTATTAATTATTCTTACCGTCTTTCTTGTATAAGATTATTCTAGAAGTTTAATGATTTTGAGCACCAACTGAGAAAATCGTATAAATTTTCGTTGCTATGTGATGTACTATTTAGTTTCTCATATTCTCTGGTATATTTCTCTTTCAAAGAACTACACATTCTTATACAGATATTTGTTTTTAATTTTTTTGTAATTTAAAATAATTAACAAATCTTTATAAACATGTTGAAAAAGGTGCATTTACAATTTCTGGCTACACATTGTTTTTTACTAATGACTTTTTCTCATAAAGATATTGATAGCCTCTGATTAAAGTATGTAATTAGTACTTCAATATCAATATTTTCCATTGTAATGTTTTTTATTATTTTATTATTTATAACTTTGTGGTAAACTACACCAATATTAGATTATGTTTATTGTCAAGTAATGTTTCCTACAATATTTTTCTACTAATATTTAAAAGTCACTGAAATTAACAAAATTTCCTACTTTATGTAGATATAACGTAAAGTTGAAAACATTTCAATTTTACGAATGTCTTACGAGAGTTTGTTTTCTAGACAACTTCCTCTCTCAACATTTCAATTTACGAATGTCTTAAGGGAATCTGTAATGCACATGTAAACAGAAGTTTTCTTATGTTCAATGTGAACATATTCATATGAAATGGTATCATTTAACTGTTAAGAAATTACAAATTACGCATTTTGTTTACGGTTTATGTTTATTGTGAATGAACACTAACTTCTTGAATAGAAATGGATGCATCAATGTCAAATTAGATCTTATAGAAAGGGGTAAAATGCGAATAACAAAGAGTTTCAAAATATCAGTTAGTTTAGTTACTTTTAATTGTTTCAAATTAGTAAAAGTTAAATGGCGCATAAGCTCTTCAAGGCTATCTCCAGGTAGTATGGGAAAAATATAAAAACAATTATTTTTCAAAAATTTACAGAGTTATTAAAGAAAATAGAAATTGTAAATTTGGTAACGTTCATAATTACCGATAGTAGTATATAGCGTCGNTTTTTTGCTTAAAATGATGTGATCTATTACCTATTTCAGTTAGAACGGAAAAAAATGGGACACCCTGTATATACTACTCAATGTTTTAGACCAGTACTACCAACAAAATTTAATAATGACAGTCCATTAAAAAAAAAACAGACTTTATGTTAAAAATTGTTAGATTACAAATTCAAAATTCATATTGAGGATTTGATATTGGTTTTCAGCCCTAATATCTGGAAGTCCCGAGTGCTATATTGTGAAGATTAATAGGATCTAAAGAAAATTAGAAAACGAAAAACGAATAATTCTGTCAATTTGTAAAAAATATTTTTTCTATTATTTTTCTCATACTCCCTGAGAATCGCCCTAAACGTACTGCAGATCACATTTTTAGCATCCGCTATTTAAGACTCACCCTGTATATTTTTTATTTATGTGATATTTTTTAATTATCACTTGTAATATACAACTTGTACATTGTATTTCAAATAATATCTCTAAATGGATTATGCAAGTAAATTCCTTAAAATAATTGTTTTTTCAATTCCAAAAATGATTCTTAAAAGCCAGTCGAACTTGAAACAAAAGAAATGCAAGGCAATCTTGCTGTTTTTTAAATGGAACGGGGTATTTCGGATATAATATCCGGAATTTTCACATTTATCTACGTATGCTCCAATCTTAATTTTTACTCGACATTAACTGCTCTAATTATAATAAATTAATTTAGTTTTATTTCTAAATCAAATTACATTTCTAGTAATCGAAACGGGGTAACTACAGAAACAAGATTTCGAGTAACATAGTTTTATTGCGAAATCCAAGGAAATATTTCGACAGATACTAAATATTTTCATAACAAAAAGGTTATTTGAAGATATAAATAATTAATAAATACTGATAAATAAAATCAACAACTAATCAATATTTTATGCGCTAATACTAGTTAATTATTATTTAAGGTTCCCACGTTCCCTACATTATTCCTAGAAAGGTAAATTTGATTCAGAAATGAAACCAAATTAATTTATTAAGAAAAATGAGAATATTTCGAATATCAATTCCAAAATACCCCGTTTCATTTAAAATACATCAAGATTGCACCGTATTTCTTTTATTTCAAGTTCAACTAACTCGTAAGTCTCATTTTCAGATTCTACGGAAAAAGGTACATCGGATGGCTATCTTCGTTCTTTGAAAAAAACTCTAACAAGTTGGGAAATAGGCCCTGTTCAGTCCGCGTTAGAACATCCTGTACCTCTGTAATATTGGTGTGTTTTAATAAGAAAACCCTATTTCCTGACTAGACAGAGAAAAAGTAATCTAGGTATCTAGAGATCAATTTTTAAGAAATACGAAATAGAAAAAAACTTCACTACAATATCTTAATTCGTCATCGAGATAAAAGGCGTTTTTCGGTTTTCGACCATTTCCAAAATTGCCCATAACTTCTTTATTTTAAAGAATATTCAAAATCTGTAAACATATTCTTAAAAGTCTTTTTTAAGAGCTATTAAGTGGCGTGCGACATTTTTTTTTTCGCTCATCCGTTTAGCCGCAAACAAACACAACTTTATTTTTTTATGGAAATCATAGTAGCTTATGAACTTAACTTTTTTGCAGCAATAGTACACAGAATATACCATAAATTGTCTCACTTAACCGAAGCGATGGTATTTATTTCGAACCATCCTTTCAAAAATATATTCCTACTTTTTTAGTTGCTCAAATTTTAATGAAAAAATTAGTGAAAACAATCTAAAAAAAATTAAGTTCCACTTGGGTGAAATTTTATTCAGAATTTTTGTTTCAGTAAGAGTTTAAACAATAATTACGTCGACTTGAAACTTATTGTTGAAAATAACAGGAATTTTGCCCGATATGTCTTTTTATCGAGGTAGGTTGTGATTTTCCAGTATTATTCCTCATCACAATGGATATGTAAAGAACCGTAGGACTTTTCTAACAAACATTAAGTAACAAAAACTCACAAATACATAATATTTTTATTGTTCACAAGGGTAACTATTTTTAATCTAATTCAATAGATTTATAATTAAAACAATTTAACATAAAGAAAACAAAAAAAACTGTTATTTACATATCCATGATGATGCGATGTAATATTGAAAAGTCACAGCTTATTTCAATGAAAAGATATTTCGGGCAATATTTCCGTTATTTTCAGCAATAAGTGTCTACAATTATTATTATTATTATTACTATTATATTTTAGGAAAGCATTGTTTTATGTTCATAAGCTACTATGACTTTCATAAAAAAATAAATTGTATTCGTTTGTGGCTAAACGGATGAGCGAAAGAAAAAGTTTTGTATGCTGCTGGATAGCTTTTAAAAGAGTCTCTTAAGAATGTGTCTATAGAATTGGAATAAAGAAGTTATGGATAATTTTCGAAATAGCGGAAAATCGAAAAACGTCGTCTATTTCGGTTACGAATAAAAATATTGCAATGGGGTTTTTTCCATATTGTGTTTCTCAAAAATTGATCTCTAAATGCCTAGGTTTCTTTTTCTCTATGTAGTTAGGAAGTAAGATTTTTCTGATAAAACACACTAATTTGGGCCACCCTGTATATAGTTTAAAAAATGTGCATACCGGGTGCTTTAAAATATTATTTTTTGTTAAATGTGTACTTTGTTTTGCAACCATTTTCATCAAATAGATAATATTTTGATAGGTCTTCAATTAGTTTTTTTCTATATTAACAGCAAACAAGCAACAAAAAAAATTATACGATTATAATCTGCCCACCGTTCTGTCTAGTCATAGTTATTCCTCGAGTACCTATCAAGGGTGTGATGATTATTCATAACCCGAAATGTTTTCATATGTTTAACGTACCTTATACTGTATCTTTATTTATCTGTGGTTATGACATTCGAACACGATAATCCTGAAAATTACAGTTACCTACGAAATCTCTTTTGCGTGACGATAATAGACATTTCATAGTTTCAATACAGTCGATATTAGGCCGTAATCACTTCTTTATAATTTTTTTCTTTATATAAAAATATTAATAACTTTAAAAAATGTATCGCAATGAAAATCTATACATATGAGGGGCATATTGGAACAACATGATAAGCTACAAAATAAAAAAATTAAGATATCTAACATTGAAATGTCACAGTTGCCCTAAAACTATGTATTTGTTTTGTATTCTTTGGCCGCTGGTAACGCGGTATGTTAAGGAATGACCAAATTCGTTACAGCGCACCTTAATATGTTCTACTTAATGGAAATGACCAATAAAATAATTTTTTTTAAATGTGTGGCTTATCACGTTATTCCAATATGCCGTTCACATCTTTAAATTAAAAAAAGTTTATTTTAGTTAAAAAATATTGATGACATCAGTAGTCCTTTAAAAGAACACAACAAATGTCTTTTACTAAACGAACAATTAATGAATATTGAGTACAAAGGAGGTGAAACTTATACTTTAGGTGCTTTCCAGAAAGCTAAGGTAAATATTAACGCTTAAAAGTCCAATCAATGAGCACATTTTTCAGGAAATTTTTGATTCTTCCACTCGTAATGACTCCAAAAAGGTCATTTTTTTGATTACTGATGGTTATTCAAATGGGGAGGATCCAATTCCTTTATCAAATCAATTAAAAAATGATCAAGTAACAATATTTACTATAGGAATCCGGAATGGAAACTATAAGGAACTATATGAGCTTTCTTCAATTCCTGGAGAATTTTACAGCTATTTGTTGGATAGTTTCGAAGAATTTGAAGGACTGGCTCGTAGAGCCCTTCACGTAGGTACTTTTTAGTAATTCGTTTGTTTTTATATTTTAACTGACGAAATTGCGATTTTAAGACTTGTCTGCAGGTGATTACTTACCACTGGGTTTAAATACACCGTGTGATAAATTATGCGAAGAAGGTGATTGTTGTGACGAACACGCCTTATGCACTTGCAGTACAACATCAGGACACTATTCTTGCACTTGTCAACCTGGATATTATGGATCTGGCCTTAAAAATAATTGCTTACGTTGGATATTAATTTTTATTTCATATTAATAAATTTAAAATACTCCATTTGCAGCTTGTACACCAGGAACGTACTCTGATGGACCTAATTTATGTTTACCGTGTCCGGATGTTCATCATACAACTATTCCTCCTGCTTATGGTATTGATAGTTGTGATTGTAAAAAAGGTTTCCAATCTAATGGCAAAAACGGTTGTCAAAGTAAATATCTAATTCAACGGAATGATACTCGATCATTTTATGAATTTTAGTCTTAAAATGTCCAAAAATTCAAGCTCCTAACTTTGGATACATTGTAAAGAAGAAAGAGTGCAGCAATGTTCTGAATAGTGCTTGCGGAGTTAGATGTGAAGTAGGTTACACTTTAGTGGGTAGCAGTATAAGGCTTTGTCAAGACAATGCTACTTGGAGTGGTTCAGACCCAACTTGTGAAGGTATGAATCGGAATTTGACAAAGAATTATTATTATAGACAGAATAGCGGATTCGCAGCCGAATATAATAAAATATTCGATAATCCATCAATAGAATTTTAAAAACCTACCAATAAAATTTATCATTGATGCATGCACATTTTCGGAGGGTCAAAATAACTTTTCTGGTTTATCTTATTTTTAATTCGCAAAAACAAGAAAATCACACTTCAAAAAGACAAAACTATTAGTTGTAAATGAAAATACACTCATCTCTCGATTTGCACGGTACTCATATTACACCGTTTCGCTTTTTAAGTTTAAAAAATTCATTGAATCTTATTTCAAGACACTAGGGCAGTTTATATATACAGTGTGGCTCATTTAAGACCGGGCCACCCCTGTAAAATCTTTATTTTCCGACCGATTTTGATGATTTTTTTTTAAATTGTAGAGCATCAAAAACTCTATCCTGGGACAACTGCTTGTCGTGTTCGATTGAAATTCAAAGCCTACTTTGGCTCTTTTTCATGGCCAAATTTTAAGAAAACCCTTTAGGGATTTTTTTTTTGAATTTGACTTCGTAATCGTTTTTAGAATAATTTCAAATAGTTCTACCCCAAATTTCAATAAAAAAGGTTTGTTCTTAAAAAAGTTACACGGTAACGAATTATGCCCAATTTAGAGAGAAATACCACTATAAAATGTTTATTTGCGGTCCGATTTTGATAAAAAAAAATTTAAATTGTAGAGCGTCTGAAAGTCTATCTTGGGACAAATTCTGAAGAAAAAATTAAAATAAAAAAAAGGGACAGAAAAAAAAATTAAAAAATTAAAATTTCTTAAATCCAAACTTGTTCTTCTTCATGTTTGGATTTAAGAAATTTTCTTATTTTGGTCTTAAATGAGCCACACTGTATATCGGCAAGAGAGCCGCAATAGGAAAAATTTCTTTCGATTAATGTTTGCTGTTTTCCTTGCGATAAATAAGGTAGAAGAATACCATAAAATAGAGCACTCTCTCCCTGTAATAGGTCAATAGCGTTTGCAACTGGTTTAGAATATTCTAAAAACTCTTCAATGTAGTCGAACTCATCAGCATTGATACATTCTTTGATAAACAATGCTCCGTGCAATTGATCGCTTAATTGACACAGTCGAGTAGAGTAGTTTTGGATCGAAAACAGTTCATCTAGTAGGATTGGGTTATAGGACGTGAGTTTCAACGCTTCAGCTTCGACTTGAACTTACTAATAATCGTTATAAGTAATTGACTATTGAATTATAATAAAAAGTGATTGAATTCAATAAAATGAACAATACAATTACTTTTGGATATCTACAGAATCAATCAACAAGAAGGAAAATCTTACTATAGAAAAGTTATTCATGTATTTCCTTATTATTTTTTTTTAATGAGAAAGTGTAAAATTGCGTAAAATAGGAACGTTAATTAAATACAAAAAAAAAATTCAAATAAACCTTGTTTAATAATTATTACGTGTACCTAATATAAAAACTTAAATAGCAATTTAGAAGAGACGACATCACAGACAATCATAAACATCTTAATTGAAAAATTTAATAATTCATTAACCTTAAGTAATGCATATGAACTAAATATGTTTGGCGATTAATTAATTCAAGAAGTAAATTACAAATTTCTTAGAACATTCATAGACAATACAATCATTTTTGATGGAGATTGAAATTCTTTGAATACTTTCATCACAGTTGATAAATTTTTGATATTTACTTTTAATTCATCTTCTGATATATTAGGTGACCCAAGAAGGTGGTTCGCCCTTACAATTCTTTTGTTTATAAACTTCGAAAGTTGAAATTTGGAGGGAAACTATACGAGAACAGAGCCGATTGATTGACAGTAATAACGTTTATCTTACACTTCAACTTTTGAATTTTAAATGTAATGTAAATGTAAATGTTAACTTTTTCGGAATCTAGAGACAATTTGTAGTCTAAAAATGTGTAATTTAAAAAAAAAATTATTCTTTTTTTATGTCGAGCTATGCCACAGGTATAGCACACACATATTAGGCACACTTTTAGGTCAAAATTTTGGGGGAAAATACTAATTTGTTATTTTATTGAATACTTTTTCTTTTATACGAAATTTAAATATTGAAAAACAGTTTCTTCCATTTGTGTTCTGTTTTTTAAATGGCAACATGCTAGCCCATTGTGATTTTTTAAAACATAATTTTTTTCCTGAATTTCTTGATACCAAGCACAATATACGTTCATTTAGAAATAAAGCATTAATTCATTAAAAATATTCAAATTTCGAAAAAAATAAATGCAATATAATGTAACAAATAAATGCAATATAATGTAAAAAATAAATGCAATGAAATACGTTACAGTCGCTTCACAACTGACAGAACAAAAAAATAAAATATTTCTATTTCTTGAAATTGTGTATAGTCGTGAAAAAGCAACTGAACTAAATCATAAAAAATTAAAAATTGCTCAAGAATGCACAAGTTGACATGATTCTAGTATTTGGAGAATGTTGTCAAGGACTTTCCGATGCTCTTATTTTTCATTTTTCATAATATAATTCGCTTGCGTTGTGCATCTAAAATATTATTCATAACCATTGCTTTCATACAATAGCAATTATTATTGTCAACAGAAATATCGTCATCGTGATCCTAATTAAAACATACAATATCACAATCCTCGTTTAGAAAGTTGTTAACATGTTAACACACTTTTGGCAACTTTACAGGAGAAGTAAAAAACGTATTTTGCTCGTATGAAATTGACTTACTCCCATTTTTTTTTGTATTAATACATAATTAGATCATCTCATTAGTATTCTGATGTAATATATCAAAATATGTGATAAACATAAATTCGTAGTTAGAAAGATGAGATGTTGAATTTCGCGTCGATATGCGATAAAAACTCAATTTATAATCACATCCTTTATCGAATAAACATTCTTAACGAACAAACAAGTTTTTGGGTCCTTTAGGAATATTTTCAACCAATTAGAATTACCCCTTTTAAAAATTAGAACCAATATCTATTTGAACAGGAAATGCTTTACCACGCTTAATACAAGTCAAAAAACCATATAATGTCTTTATACTAAATAGAGTGAGAAATTTTGTTTCATAAGAACTATATCAAATAGAAGAATAACTTTATCAACAACAACAAGAAAAAAATGAGATGCGAAATCCTGAGTTCAATAAATTCCAACATTCTCAAAAAAGAAATAGCAACTCCTGTCAGTTTCCTCCTTTTTGTTCCCATCTATGAAATTTTGGGAAAAGAGAACATGTGCGTCCTGTATTATAAGAAGAATAAAGAATGCTATAACAGAAAAAAATCGTTAACGGTAAAATTGTGGCTTATCGAGTTATTGTCCCGAACCCTTCATATAATAAAATATTGAATCCTTCTTTAAAACTTTTGATCGATATAAGTTGTTATCATTTAATTTAAAAATCATCATTAATAAAAAAACAAATTCCAGGAAATTTAAAATTTACCCATGATTATAAAAATTTCCGTGGAAAAGAAACATTATTTTAAGTCAAAATTCAAATATTCACAGAATTTAGCAGTTGCGATGAAATAAATTTTATTCTTTTTAATTTTAACGATTCCTTCGACATTAGAAAATGTTTTACCCTTATCCACACATTTAATTGGTAGAAAGATGAAATCAATAGATGCCCAACAAGGGTTGAATACAGGATAGGGCGCCCCTAAAATAGCAGGGATTTTTTATCTGCAAAGTAATTAACAAACGGACATTACCGTTTAATAGCAAATTTAGTTTTAAAAGTTTTACTACCCTGTATCCAACCCTTGTTGAGCATCTATCGATTTCATCTTTCTACCAATTAAAAATGTGAATTTAATATAAAACACGTTCCACATTTAGTTGTATTACGGTGACGCCTTACTAAAATATACCCTTTCTTAACAATTTATAAACCAACTTAATAAGTCAATATCTCTTCGATTGTTCGGCTTAGAAAGCAAAACAATTTCACATATCGTCATATTTTGAAGTTCCCTACACGCACCTGCTCTGTGCTCGGTTCCGATGAAATACACCCTGTATAAATTCAAATACAAAACAAAAAATCTCCTTGCTTTGAGTATTATTGCTTTAATCCCCTACGACATTTGCCTCGCCACAAGCACCATAAATGGATCTTCGCACTATTAATGTTGTTTTAAAAGTACATGTATGATATTTTCATAATATGATAATTATATGTTATATACTTGTTGATAAGGTTTGTACTTATAACCAGCATGTGTATTCGCGTCTTATAATGAGCAGTTGTTTGGAATCATACGACCGAATCTTTTAGTCGGCGAGACTGAAAATTGTGACTCGTATATGGGCGGCTTAAAAGTTATGCTGAGATACACATAGAGTACCTTTGAGTCACTGGTTAAATGGCATTCTTGATTTAGAAGAATGTGCTCAATACGGATCCATCATTCACTTGTTTCTTGTGGGCATAATATGAATACGTGTACAACATAAAACGCATATTTTGTCGATACAAATATTATTATGATTCAAAACTGTGTGTATACAGGTTTTGACTTATTGCAATTGGTGTTTCTCATGAAACAAAGTAACTTAGTTTTACTAAATTACTTTGTTACGTTTTAAAGAATTTCACATAACTATATTATATTGTTTTTATTTAATAAAAAAATATATTAACCATACTTTAGCTTACCGTGTCTTTAAAAGCAATTATGTGTTGGCTTTCCCATTTGTATGTATTTACAGACCGAGCCGCGCCGCACCAATTTGGAATTATGTCACACAGGCGAGCCTATACTTGTTTATTTATGGTATGATGTTATGTTACTACCTATAACTAATACAAAAAATATGGTTAAGTCGGTGCTACACGATTCGTCAAATGCCTTCGAACGTTGGACACATCACCGTTTGCCACATCGTGTGGTTGTTTCATATGCGTTCAACGTTCGACGCTGCCAAGTTCGGGCTGTTGTTGGTAAAATTGACTTAAATCAAAGGATGCTTCCAACATTCGAAGCGTGCAGGTTTCAACTCGATACACTTCTACAAGACTTAAGGGTGCATTTGGCAAATTTTTGATGGGATCGGTGCCGTGCTTACTACAAATATGTTTTTGGTCTCCTTTCTAGCACGACACTGGATACATGATTCGAATCAGTACAAGATTTTCAAAAGCAATTATCGAATCTCGAATCCAACGTTCGTTACACGTTACACATTAGCCAAATGCTATATGAAAAAATGTTTTGTCCAACGTTGGATGTATCGTGTAGGCTTTAGAGAAGCGGCGATAAATTAAAGTATGGATTAACATATTTTTTACTCCAAATAACTAAATTCATTAGCGCTTACATTTCCTAATCTTGCCTTTTTTTTAACTGGAACAGTTAAAACGGGCAAAATTAAACACCAAATTGGTTCTGAGCATTTTCTATTAGGCACTCAACTAAAAACAATATGGGATATTAGTCACTTTCGTTGCTCAAAACTAGTTTTGTATGTCTTTTTCGAATATTATACGAATTTCAATATTAAGTGTAATATATGTATTTTTTTATAAACACAATGTGAAAATAAATTTAATAATACAGTATTCCTTAACAGTGAAAACATGTGCGAAATTATCAGTACCGAAACACGGCTCTATAAAATGTGAACAAACTGATTTGAAAGTAGTTTATAATAAAAATGAAAAAAACCTACCAGTGGACGCCATATGTAGCTTCAAATGTCAAAAAGGCACTTTTCTTATTGGTTCTGCTCAAAGAACTTGCCTTCCTATCACACAATGGGACGGACTAAGGACCCTTTGTAAACGTAAATACATTTTTCGTTTTTTAAAAGTTTGCTTTTATATTTTATATTTTTTAGCAATAAAATGTAATTCACTGCTTCCAATAAAACATGGTAGATTGGAACCCCCCTCTTGTAACTCAGGAAAACAAGAATATGGAAAAGTTTGCAATATAATTTGCGATGAGGGATTCGAACCAACAGGACCAACAAATAAAACGTGTGGAGATGGAGGAATTTGGAATAAAAAACATCAAGAGCCAACTCTTTGCATTGGTAAGCATTAGGTGTATTGCACTAATTAGTTTCGATGTAATTTAATTTTTAAGATGAAACACCACCGAATTTAAAATGCCCAGAAAACATAACATCTACTACATTACCCGGTACAAATTATGGACAAGTTTCTTGGAACGAGCCTCATGTAACTGACAATTCTGGACTTGAGGTGTCCTTATGGATTAAGCCTGGAATAATCAATATTACGGAATATAAATTCGTTATTGGATTGACGCCGATCACGTACTTCGCACAAGATGTTTTCAATAATGCTATTACATGTAAATTTTATGTAGAAATTTTAGGTAGAAATATTACATGATAAAATTGAATCCGTATAATTACTGTTCTTCGTGACATTTAAGATAAAGAACCTCCTAGCATTGAGGATTGTATAAGTCCAGTTCCATTCCTCATACCGAAGATAACAGAAGAGATCAAGGTTTCCTGGGATGAACCAAATATTTTCGATAATTCTCAGAATGTATTTGTGACAAAAAGTCATGAATTTGGAAGTTTAAAAATTGGTACCACTTTGGTTACATATACCGCCAAGGATCCTTCAGGAAATATCAATGTTTGCAATCTGAATATCACTCTTGAAGGTACTACAAAAGACTTCTAAATAAATTTAAAGAAAATTGTAAAAATCAACCTAGAGTCTCAGTGTCCCGATTTGATACCGCCTCTAAATAGCCACTCAGAATGCCAGAATCAGTCCAATGGAATTCAGTGTGTGATAACATGCCAAGAAGGATATGCTATTCCTTTGCAAATATCGAGTGAATTCGAAAATAGTATAAGTATTGTCTGCAATCATGAGGAAGCGATGTGGTATACTCAGGATGGAATGTTATTTCCAGAATGTTCTGGTAAGACACGTTCTTTCTTAAATTATAAATACCACAGAAATTAGGGGTCCACAGACTATGTGTTCATTTCATGAACAAATCAGGACGAATAAATATTGATAGAAACTCGAAGATTGTGATTACTTTTGTTGAATAAAACCACAAAAAATCAAGTTCAACCTAATAAAATTCGTCGAACTTGTTCAATAAACTAACAACTCTAAAGTGGTTACATAAAAAAGAATCCTTTTTATAGTAGATTAAGTTCTTTTTTTATAGTATACAGGATGTCCTGGAACAACCTCTACAAAATGAGAGGGTCTACATACAAAAATATGAAAAAAGTTCTTATCAATTTAGGTCCGAAAATGCATTTCGAATTCGTAACTGTAGCAATTAATGCGTTTGTATTGGAACGAAATATACGAGATTTGAGAAACTGTATTTTCTTGAAAACAATTGGTTTTGACGGTGTTTAGCAAGAGTACCTTTTTTACGTGAAAAACATCAGAAAATTATATTCTTGCAAAAAATTGACAATTAAATATATGTATTTATATAAAGGAAAAATGTAAGGATAAAAAAATATTCAACGGGTCTGTCCGCAATCCAACCCTGTATATGATATCCACTGGCCTCTACTCACTAAAAATAATAATTATTAATGGTAAATCGTATAGTAATTTTGAAACGTAAATCTAAAGCACCTAGTTCCAGAGTAATTAACCAAAAACCACTTTTCGGACACCATCTTTAAAGAGCCATAGCTCCCTTAAAAAGGATTTCCGGACCCACGTTAGTAGGATTTTTTTTCATATTTTTGTATGTAAAATCACCTCTCTTATTTTGTAGCGATTGTTCCGAGACACTCTGTATATTTCAGTTTTTCTTTTCTTAGTTCCTATTGGTTCTCGGGGTTTAGGCTAAAAATATGGCTACAAAAACACACATATCTAATAATTTGTTCGTTGTACAACTTGTTGTATTATTTTTTATTTTGTTTGAACTAACTTGTCCATCGAATAAACCAAGTGGACCCCTCAACACAGCTAAATTTGTATAATTAAATTTGAACAGTTTTGTACACTTTTCCTGTATTGTAGTTTCCGTGGTAGCTGACAAAAGCCAAGAGGGCAAAGTTGAGATACCCAGTGACGATAATGCCTGTCCTGATGGTAAAATAACTAATAAGGTTAAGAACATTGATCCACAAGAAATGTTGATTGTTAACTTGTGTGCTTATAGATTCGTGATGAAATAAAAGATTCCATTGTGAATTCAATTTGCAATGGCACTTGTGAAATAGACGTAAAATCTGAATGCGAACTGGAAAAATTAGAAGAAAATAGTAATATATTATTAAAAACAAGTCGAAGAAAACGTTCTACAAATGTTCATAAAGGTCGTGCTATCAAAAATAGATTGAATATTAAGTTCCAGATGCGCGGCAAGAGTTTCAAGGGTCCTTCATTGATTAAAATTGCTGGATTGAATGGTACAATTACAATTAATTCTTCGAAATTTGATTGTCCTTTAGGATTTACTCATAGAAAAAATAGATGCGGTAAAACTTCTACTTTTATGCTAAACATTTGATATTTCATTAATTTTCATTAATTTTAGTGCAATGTCCTAAAGGAACGTTTCACAATATTACTAAAGACATATGTCAGAGTTGTGATTTTGGGTATTTCAACGACAAATTGGGTCAAACAAATTGCATTCAGTGTCCTCCCAATTATTCAACCCGAAAAATGCATATTAAAAGTTTTAAAGAGTGCAAAGGTATGACAAATTATTATTTACATTTGGGTATTTGGGTAAATGTCCTGCGACAGAAAATGCACATTTATCCTGTCATAGTGTGTTCCAAATTTCATGCGTGTATCTCAAACCATTTTCGCAATATTTGAAAAAATCGAAAAAAAACTAAATTGAACACTCTGTATCTTGGTAACAAGCGATTTCGGATCGAAATTATTAGACATTTTCGACTTGAAATTCACTAAGGAAATCAGCTCTGACTTATGGTCCTCGAGTCGCGAGACACCCTGTATAGAGTATTCCATTTAAAATAAGTAAGCAAGTATCGATCTCCGGTATAAGTGGAACTATGACTTTATTGAAGATATTTTAGTTGAGGTCGCTTTAAGGCTTTTATCAAACCCCTAATTTTCCATAACTCGTCTATTTATTATAATATTCCCCAAACTTTCAATGACCTTTCCCGGTGGGACACCCGATGTACCTTAATTAATACTAGTTTATGAACTTTACAATATTTCATTGTATTTTTCTCCAAAATAATTTATCTAGACATCCATTTTATGACTTGAACTTCTGAAGTTATCCAACGATGAATATAATTGTAAAAGTGGTTTACATTGGTCACTTTTTGATTCATTACATCATTTCCATTTGTAAATAATCGAATATTTTAGTATGATTATAATTGTCCGGACAGCATTTTGAATCTCCTAGACTCTTTATTACCTTATTTGCCTCGTGCTTTCACCGCAATAGTGTAAACTAAATTTTTTGTAACTAAAAACATAAAAATCTAATTATAAGTTCAATGCATTCAACCCATTTATCTATAATGTATTAAAAAGTTTGTGTCCAGCCATTGCATCATGTCTATACACTGGACATCCATTTAATTGGATATGAAGCTCACTTTTTAATAAAAAGCAATTAAAGAAGACATTTAATTCTTTTGCACATCTAGATCGCAGTGCCCCTATTTGTGGATTACAAAATTCAAAGAGGTTAGCCTTTTACATTTAATCATTAGCGGTAAGTTAGTGCGTACGTGCTTAAGCCTAAACGGAGCTTGACCCGACATTTTTATGTTTCAAAACGCATTTGGCAAAACTCCAATGTTAATTCAGCGAAGGTGGATTGAAAAATTTTAAAAATACGACTAGAAATATTCTCGCAATTTTTTTGTAAAAGTTGTATTGAATTTATTAAGGATGTTTCTTTGCGTTGCAAAAGAGGAATTAATTTCCAGTTATAGGTAATCATATTTTCTTATAATAGCTACATCACATTTAATTTGAAACATTTTTATTGTCATATTTATATTTTTCTTATTTATGTTTATGATGTTGTATGTTTAATTTACTGCATATGTCAAACTTTAATCAATTCAAAATTTCGACAGCTATGTGTCCCCCAGGAACTCATGCTAGCAAAAAGAAAATCAAATTATCCAGGCAGAATGATCAGATTATAGAACGAGCTTCATTGACTCCCCATTGTAAATCATGTCTAATAGGGACATATCAATCCAACTATGGACAAATTGCGTAATGCCCTTTTAATATTTGAAAAAAAATTGAAACATTTATTTATAGATGCTTGCCGTGTCCGATGAACTATACAACTGCAAAACTTCGTTCGAATAGTACTAGAGAATGTATTCCAACGGCAGAAGTATTGTGTAATCTGCAAGACAATAAGTGCGGTCACGGAAAATGTAACGTTATTAATCAGTACGAATTTTCTGTGAATGTTTTTCGAACTACTTTGGTAAGGTGTAAATCAACGTTGTT
>JABRWK010000292.1:43622-62711 GCA_013372445.1 Hypothenemus hampei | reverse complement strand
CATTTATGGATATCTGCAATGGAAATAGCAATGCAGCGGTAAGAGAATATCGGAGGAGGTATCCAAGACTAGCAGTTCCCGACAGAGAAGTTTTTATTGAAACCCATCGAAAATTTCGAGAACGAGGATTTGGAAAACTTGTAATTGAGCGACAACCAAGGATAAATCCTCAAGTTTTAGAGCTGTTTGATGCTAACTCAACTTTGAGTACTAGAAGAGCATCATCACAATTGAACCTTGGATCGCATGTAGAAGTTTGGAGGTCACTTAGAAATGATCACAGAAAGTCATTTCACGTACAACCAGTACAAAAAATCTTAAGCCGTTTGGAATTTAAAAATAAAGAAATGTCCTTTTTTTAAAACTTTGACACCCTGTACCTCTGAAACGAAGCATTTCCGGACCAATGTTCATAGGAACTTTTTTGCTTAAAATGATGTGATCTATTACCTATTTCAGTTAGAACGGAAAAAATGGGACACCCTGTATATACTACTCAATGTTTTAGACCAGTACTACCAACAAAATTTAATAATGACAGTCCATTAAAAAAAACAGACTTTATGTTAAAAATTGTTAGATTACAAATTCAAAATTCATATTGAGGATTTGATATTGGTTTTCAGCCCTAATATCTGGAAGTCCCGAGTGCTATATTGTGAAGATTAATAGGATCTAAAGAAAATTAGAAAACGAAAAACGAATAATTCTGTCAATTTGTAAAAAATATTTTTTCTATTATTTTTCTCATACTCCCTGAGAATCGCCCTAAACGTACTGCAGATCACATTTTTAGCATCCGCTATTTAAGACTCACCCTGTATATTTTTTATTTATGTGATATTTTTTAATTATCACTTGTAATATACAACTTGTACATTGTATTTCAAATAATATCTCTAAATGGATTATGCAAGTAAATTCCTTAAAATAATTGTTTTTTCAATTCCAAAAATGATTCTTAAAAGCCAGTCGAACTTGAAACAAAAGAAATGCAAGGCAATCTTGCTGTTTTTTAAATGGAACGGGGTATTTCGGATATAATATCCGGAATTTTCACATTTATCTACGTATGCTCCAATCTTAATTTTTACTCGACATTAACTGCTCTAATTATAATAAATTAATTTAGTTTTATTTCTAAATCAAATTACATTTCTAGTAATCGAAACGGGGTAACTACAGAAACAAGATTTCGAGTAACATAGTTTTATTGCGAAATCCAAGGAAATATTTCGACAGATACTAAATATTTTCATAACAAAAAGGTTATTTGAAGATATAAATAATTAATAAATACTGATAAATAAAATCAACAACTAATCAATATTTTATGCGCTAATACTAGTTAATTATTATTTAAGGTTCCCACGTTCCCTACATTATTCCTAGAAAGGTAAATTTGATTCAGAAATGAAACCAAATTAATTTATTAAGAAAAATGAGAATATTTCGAATATCAATTCCAAAATACCCCGTTTCATTTAAAATACATCAAGATTGCACCGTATTTCTTTTATTTCAAGTTCAACTAACTCGTAAGTCTCATTTTCAGATTCTACGGAAAAAGGTACATCGGATGGCTATCTTCGTTCTTTGAAAAAAACTCTAACAAGTTGGGAAATAGGCCCTGTTCAGTCCGCGTTAGAACATCCTGTACCTCTGTAATATTGGTGTGTTTTAATAAGAAAACCCTATTTCCTGACTAGACAGAGAAAAAGTAATCTAGGTATCTAGAGATCAATTTTTAAGAAATACGAAATAGAAAAAAACTTCACTACAATATCTTAATTCGTCATCGAGATAAAAGGCGTTTTTCGGTTTTCGACCATTTCCAAAATTGCCCATAACTTCTTTATTTTAAAGAATATTCAAAATCTGTAAACATATTCTTAAAAGTCTTTTTTAAGAGCTATTAAGTGGCGTGCGACATTTTTTTTTTCGCTCATCCGTTTAGCCGCAAACAAACACAACTTTATTTTTTTATGGAAATCATAGTAGCTTATGAACTTAACTTTTTTGCAGCAATAGTACACAGAATATACCATAAATTGTCTCACTTAACCGAAGCGATGGTATTTATTTCGAACCATCCTTTCAAAAATATATTCCTACTTTTTTAGTTGCTCAAATTTTAATGAAAAAATTAGTGAAAACAATCTAAAAAAAATTAAGTTCCACTTGGGTGAAATTTTATTCAGAATTTTTGTTTCAGTAAGAGTTTAAACAATAATTACGTCGACTTGAAACTTATTGTTGAAAATAACAGGAATTTTGCCCGATATGTCTTTTTATCGAGGTAGGTTGTGATTTTCCAGTATTATTCCTCATCACAATGGATATGTAAAGAACCGTAGGACTTTTCTAACAAACATTAAGTAACAAAAACTCACAAATACATAATATTTTTATTGTTCACAAGGGTAACTATTTTTAATCTAATTCAATAGATTTATAATTAAAACAATTTAACATAAAGAAAACAAAAAAAACTGTTATTTACATATCCATGATGATGCGATGTAATATTGAAAAGTCACAGCTTATTTCAATGAAAAGATATTTCGGGCAATATTTCCGTTATTTTCAGCAATAAGTGTCTACAATTATTATTATTATTATTACTATTATATTTTAGGAAAGCATTGTTTTATGTTCATAAGCTACTATGACTTTCATAAAAAATAAATTGTATTCGTTTGTGGCTAAACGGATGAGCGAAAGAAAAAGTTTTGTATGCTGCTGGATAGCTTTTAAAAGAGTCTCTTAAGAATGTGTCTATAGAATTGGAATAAAGAAGTTATGGATAATTTTCGAAATAGCGGAAAATCGAAAAACGTCGTCTATTTCGGTTACGAATAAAAATATTGCAATGGGGTTTTTTCCATATTGTGTTTCTCAAAAATTGATCTCTAAATGCCTAGGTTTCTTTTTCTCTATGTAGTTAGGAAGTAAGATTTTTCTGATAAAACACACTAATTTGGGCCACCCTGTATATAGTTTAAAAAATGTGCATACCGGGTGCTTTAAAATATTATTTTTTGTTAAATGTGTACTTTGTTTTGCAACCATTTTCATCAAATAGATAATATTTTGATAGGTCTTCAATTAGTTTTTTTCTATATTAACAGCAAACAAGCAACAAAAAAAATTATACGATTATAATCTGCCCACCGTTCTGTCTAGTCATAGTTATTCCTCGAGTACCTATCAAGGGTGTGATGATTATTCATAACCCGAAATGTTTTCATATGTTTAACGTACCTTATACTGTATCTTTATTTATCTGTGGTTATGACATTCGAACACGATAATCCTGAAAATTACAGTTACCTACGAAATCTCTTTTGCGTGACGATAATAGACATTTCATAGTTTCAATACAGTCGATATTAGGCCGTAATCACTTCTTTATAATTTTTTTCTTTATATAAAAATATTAATAACTTTAAAAAATGTATCGCAATGAAAATCTATACATATGAGGGGCATATTGGAACAACATGATAAGCTACAAAATAAAAAAATTAAGATATCTAACATTGAAATGTCACAGTTGCCCTAAAACTATGTATTTGTTTTGTATTCTTTGGCCGCTGGTAACGCGGTATGTTAAGGAATGACCAAATTCGTTACAGCGCACCTTAATATGTTCTACTTAATGGAAATGACCAATAAAATAATTTTTTTTAAATGTGTGGCTTATCACGTTATTCCAATATGCCGTTCACATCTTTAAATTAAAAAAAGTTTATTTTAGTTAAAAAATATTGATGACATCAGTAGTCCTTTAAAAGAACACAACAAATGTCTTTTACTAAACGAACAATTAATGAATATTGAGTACAAAGGAGGTGAAACTTATACTTTAGGTGCTTTCCAGAAAGCTAAGGTAAATATTAACGCTTAAAAGTCCAATCAATGAGCACATTTTTCAGGAAATTTTTGATTCTTCCACTCGTAATGACTCCAAAAAGGTCATTTTTTTGATTACTGATGGTTATTCAAATGGGGAGGATCCAATTCCTTTATCAAATCAATTAAAAAATGATCAAGTAACAATATTTACTATAGGAATCCGGAATGGAAACTATAAGGAACTATATGAGCTTTCTTCAATTCCTGGAGAATTTTACAGCTATTTGTTGGATAGTTTCGAAGAATTTGAAGGACTGGCTCGTAGAGCCCTTCACGTAGGTACTTTTTAGTAATTCGTTTGTTTTTATATTTTAACTGACGAAATTGCGATTTTAAGACTTGTCTGCAGGTGATTACTTACCACTGGGTTTAAATACACCGTGTGATAAATTATGCGAAGAAGGTGATTGTTGTGACGAACACGCCTTATGCACTTGCAGTACAACATCAGGACACTATTCTTGCACTTGTCAACCTGGATATTATGGATCTGGCCTTAAAAATAATTGCTTACGTTGGATATTAATTTTTATTTCATATTAATAAATTTAAAATACTCCATTTGCAGCTTGTACACCAGGAACGTACTCTGATGGACCTAATTTATGTTTACCGTGTCCGGATGTTCATCATACAACTATTCCTCCTGCTTATGGTATTGATAGTTGTGATTGTAAAAAAGGTTTCCAATCTAATGGCAAAAACGGTTGTCAAAGTAAATATCTAATTCAACGGAATGATACTCGATCATTTTATGAATTTTAGTCTTAAAATGTCCAAAAATTCAAGCTCCTAACTTTGGATACATTGTAAAGAAGAAAGAGTGCAGCAATGTTCTGAATAGTGCTTGCGGAGTTAGATGTGAAGTAGGTTACACTTTAGTGGGTAGCAGTATAAGGCTTTGTCAAGACAATGCTACTTGGAGTGGTTCAGACCCAACTTGTGAAGGTATGAATCGGAATTTGACAAAGAATTATTATTATAGACAGAATAGCGGATTCGCAGCCGAATATAATAAAATATTCGATAATCCATCAATAGAATTTTAAAAACCTACCAATAAAATTTATCATTGATGCATGCACATTTTCGGAGGGTCAAAATAACTTTTCTGGTTTATCTTATTTTTAATTCGCAAAAACAAGAAAATCACACTTCAAAAAGACAAAACTATTAGTTGTAAATGAAAATACACTCATCTCTCGATTTGCACGGTACTCATATTACACCGTTTCGCTTTTAAGTTTAAAAAATTCATTGAATCTTATTTCAAGACACTAGGGCAGTTTATATATACAGTGTGGCTCATTTAAGACCGGGCCACCCCTGTAAAATCTTTATTTTCCGACCGATTTTGATGATTTTTTTTTAAATTGTAGAGCATCAAAAACTCTATCCTGGGACAACTGCTTGTCGTGTTCGATTGAAATTCAAAGCCTACTTTGGCTCTTTTTCATGGCCAAATTTTAAGAAAACCCTTTAGGGATTTTTTTTTTGAATTTGACTTCGTAATCGTTTTTAGAATAATTTCAAATAGTTCTACCCCAAATTTCAATAAAAAAGGTTTGTTCTTAAAAAAGTTACACGGTAACGAATTATGCCCAATTTAGAGAGAAATACCACTATAAAATGTTTATTTGCGGTCCGATTTTGATAAAAAAAAATTTAAATTGTAGAGCGTCTGAAAGTCTATCTTGGGACAAATTCTGAAGAAAAAATTAAAATAAAAAAAAGGGACAGAAAAAAAAATTAAAAAATTAAAATTTCTTAAATCCAAACTTGTTCTTCTTCATGTTTGGATTTAAGAAATTTTCTTATTTTGGTCTTAAATGAGCCACACTGTATATCGGCAAGAGAGCCGCAATAGGAAAAATTTCTTTCGATTAATGTTTGCTGTTTTCCTTGCGATAAATAAGGTAGAAGAATACCATAAAATAGAGCACTCTCTCCCTGTAATAGGTCAATAGCGTTTGCAACTGGTTTAGAATATTCTAAAAACTCTTCAATGTAGTCGAACTCATCAGCATTGATACATTCTTTGATAAACAATGCTCCGTGCAATTGATCGCTTAATTGACACAGTCGAGTAGAGTAGTTTTGGATCGAAAACAGTTCATCTAGTAGGATTGGGTTATAGGACGTGAGTTTCAACGCTTCAGCTTCGACTTGAACTTACTAATAATCGTTATAAGTAATTGACTATTGAATTATAATAAAAAGTGATTGAATTCAATAAAATGAACAATACAATTACTTTTGGATATCTACAGAATCAATCAACAAGAAGGAAAATCTTACTATAGAAAAGTTATTCATGTATTTCCTTATTATTTTTTTTTAATGAGAAAGTGTAAAATTGCGTAAAATAGGAACGTTAATTAAATACAAAAAAAAAATTCAAATAAACCTTGTTTAATAATTATTACGTGTACCTAATATAAAAACTTAAATAGCAATTTAGAAGAGACGACATCACAGACAATCATAAACATCTTAATTGAAAAATTTAATAATTCATTAACCTTAAGTAATGCATATGAACTAAATATGTTTGGCGATTAATTAATTCAAGAAGTAAATTACAAATTTCTTAGAACATTCATAGACAATACAATCATTTTTGATGGAGATTGAAATTCTTTGAATACTTTCATCACAGTTGATAAATTTTTGATATTTACTTTTAATTCATCTTCTGATATATTAGGTGACCCAAGAAGGTGGTTCGCCCTTACAATTCTTTTGTTTATAAACTTCGAAAGTTGAAATTTGGAGGGAAACTATACGAGAACAGAGCCGATTGATTGACAGTAATAACGTTTATCTTACACTTCAACTTTTGAATTTTAAATGTAATGTAAATGTAAATGTTAACTTTTTCGGAATCTAGAGACAATTTGTAGTCTAAAAATGTGTAATTTAAAAAAAAAATTATTCTTTTTTTATGTCGAGCTATGCCACAGGTATAGCACACACATATTAGGCACACTTTTAGGTCAAAATTTTGGGGGAAAATACTAATTTGTTATTTTATTGAATACTTTTTCTTTTATACGAAATTTAAATATTGAAAAACAGTTTCTTCCATTTGTGTTCTGTTTTTTAAATGGCAACATGCTAGCCCATTGTGATTTTTTAAAACATAATTTTTTTCCTGAATTTCTTGATACCAAGCACAATATACGTTCATTTAGAAATAAAGCATTAATTCATTAAAAATATTCAAATTTCGAAAAAAATAAATGCAATATAATGTAACAAATAAATGCAATATAATGTAAAAAATAAATGCAATGAAATACGTTACAGTCGCTTCACAACTGACAGAACAAAAAAATAAAATATTTCTATTTCTTGAAATTGTGTATAGTCGTGAAAAAGCAACTGAACTAAATCATAAAAAATTAAAAATTGCTCAAGAATGCACAAGTTGACATGATTCTAGTATTTGGAGAATGTTGTCAAGGACTTTCCGATGCTCTTATTTTTCATTTTTCATAATATAATTCGCTTGCGTTGTGCATCTAAAATATTATTCATAACCATTGCTTTCATACAATAGCAATTATTATTGTCAACAGAAATATCGTCATCGTGATCCTAATTAAAACATACAATATCACAATCCTCGTTTAGAAAGTTGTTAACATGTTAACACACTTTTGGCAACTTTACAGGAGAAGTAAAAAACGTATTTTGCTCGTATGAAATTGACTTACTCCCATTTTTTTTTGTATTAATACATAATTAGATCATCTCATTAGTATTCTGATGTAATATATCAAAATATGTGATAAACATAAATTCGTAGTTAGAAAGATGAGATGTTGAATTTCGCGTCGATATGCGATAAAAACTCAATTTATAATCACATCCTTTATCGAATAAACATTCTTAACGAACAAACAAGTTTTTGGGTCCTTTAGGAATATTTTCAACCAATTAGAATTACCCCTTTTAAAAATTAGAACCAATATCTATTTGAACAGGAAATGCTTTACCACGCTTAATACAAGTCAAAAAACCATATAATGTCTTTATACTAAATAGAGTGAGAAATTTTGTTTCATAAGAACTATATCAAATAGAAGAATAACTTTATCAACAACAACAAGAAAAAAATGAGATGCGAAATCCTGAGTTCAATAAATTCCAACATTCTCAAAAAAGAAATAGCAACTCCTGTCAGTTTCCTCCTTTTTGTTCCCATCTATGAAATTTTGGGAAAAGAGAACATGTGCGTCCTGTATTATAAGAAGAATNGTTTGATTTTTTTATCATATTTCTTTTTGTGCCAAGTGTAGAGTGCCAAAAAATCTTTTAAATGGAGAGTGAATTAAGTATTTAAAACCAGTTACTAGTACTGGTTTTATTAAGAATTAAAAAAAAAGTACTAATGTTATTCGCGAAAAGAGACGCTGGGGTATTCGTCCGGTGTTGAGGAGTAAAAATCAGTTTGGAGATTATTATATAAATTTTCTGAAATATAAAGTGAGCGATTATGACTCGCAATGATGTGTTCATTCTCAATGTGATCTATTCATAAGTTACTAAAATTTTCGACCATAATAATTATAATAAATAATTATTTATTATAATTAATAATAATTTTCGATAATTGATCATGAATGTTTTTTTTTGTATGCAAGGATGACTCCGAGTCAGTTCAGTGAGTTTTTTTTTTCTATGTTGGCCTTTGAAAAAATAGCCACCGTGAACCTCTGACGTTTGGTCAAAGATTAGCCGTGACATTGAGATAGTCATTTTATTGGGTATAATCGCATTTTACTTATGCTACAATCATTTCAGATATCTATCTCAGGAAGTCTAGATTTTCAGCATTGCATCTGGCTTTAAAGTGGGAAGATCAACCGTTTCTTCGGTGATAAGAGAAATCACGAAAGCTATATGGACTGCATTAAATGAAATGGTTTTGAAACCCTTGACTTTAAACGATTTGAAGGCAATATGAAATGGATTTTTAGAATGATGGAATTTCTCCACACCTTGGGTGCCTTGGACGGCAGACATATTACCATAAAAAAAAACCCAAACAACTCTGACAACCAATTCTTCAACTACAAGAAGCATTTTAGCATCGTTTTGCTGGCTATATGTATGTTATGCAAGTTAAAATTTTACATTATTTATTTTTTATAATTTCACATATTATGTGAATATAGAAGCTTGCGGGTGTCAAAATGATCACTCACTTTATATTTCAGAAAATTGGTATAACAATTTCCAAACTGTTTTCCGCTTCTCAACATAATATCGTCGCCTTAATACTACAACTCGGTAACTCGAATTTTGGTCATTTTGAGTTATCTACATGTAGTTATAGAATTTTATACGCTCTTTTTAGTACTGCACCTAGGTAAGTTCTATTGTGGGTCTAAAATCTACATATCCACTTGCAAAATATATATAAGTCGCAAATTCATAGAAACTGCTGTGCTATAAGTACATTAAACTCAATTACTGAGATATTACTGATTTTGAGTTACCGAGTTGTAGTATTAAGGGGACGATATGTATTCACTATATTATAGTGAATACCACCAACGTTTCTTTTCGCGAATAACATTAGCACGTTTTATTTAATTCTTAATAAAATCAGTATTTGCAATACTAGTAACTGGTTTTGAATACTCAATTCACTCTCCATTTAAAAGATTTTTTGGCACTCTACACTTGGCACAAAAAGAAATATGACAAAAAAATCAAATTTCAAACATACTGTTCTGTCATTGTCAAATCAGTACCATTAACATTAACATCAGTTCTAGAAATGCAAAACGGTTTAAGTGGCATTTTAGACATTTTTTGTTTTTTACATGTAATATGTTTTAAACAACAAAACCAATAAGCTATAAATGGTCTTTATGTCATAGTCATACTGATATGCGAA
The DNA here is from genome assembly GCA_013372445.1 of Hypothenemus hampei. NCBI lineage: Eukaryota > Metazoa > Arthropoda > Insecta > Coleoptera > Curculionidae > Hypothenemus > Hypothenemus hampei. The sequence goes on along the minus strand of JABRWK010000292.1, from coordinate 52,882 downwards.
ATCTTTTTGAATTTAAAAGGTTTGGTCAATGTCCACGCATTTTCGCATTATTCATTTTTGATTTACTCAGAAATAAATTTTTAGAACTTAGACCGTTTTGCATTTTAAGGCTAGAATTAACATTACCATTGAACATAAACATTAACACTATTATGACTGGGCATTTGTACATATTATAATTATATTTTGTTTTTTCTCACAAAATTAATTTATTTGATTATTGAGGGACTTAAATACAATCTTTTTTAGGTTTTTTAGGCAATTTATGCGAGCTAAAGACAAAAATTTGTAATAATGTTATCTGCGAAAATAACAGTACATGCATAGAACAAGGGGCTTCTTTCAGATGTATTTGTTCTAATGGTTTCTTGGGGCGCAGATGTAATATTGTACCATGTGACTATAAACCTTGTCCAGAATCAAAGATTTGTTTGAATTTGAATGTCGAAAATGCCACTGAAAACGATTTTAGGTGTCTCTAATCGTGTAAACAATTATTCATTTATAAAATAAGATTTCAATGGTTGTTAGATGTGTGTGTCCAGAAGGAAGAACAGGACCAAATTGCCTTAATAAGATCGATTACTGTGAAAATATTTATTGCAAAAACGGAGCTGAGTGCGTGACTGAAGATTTTACATTTAAATGTAAATGTTCAAAACTTTACAACGGACGATTGTGTGAATTCAGAAAGGATACTCGATATATGCTGAATTTTTCACGATATGATATAAATGACTATCTCAAATTAAAAGGATTTGAAGAAAACCTTACCGAGGTATTTACAAGTAAATAGCAATACAAACATTTATGCAAACAAATTCTAATAACATTGCAATCAATAATAATATAATAGGGCGTCTACTTATGATTATAGATATAGCCATTCAAAAAAGTATACATTTGAATATGGAATTAGTTGGCTTCGTACATCAAAAGACAGTTTAATGTAGACTTTACGTAGTGCACTAGCTCTAAATATTAAAAATATGATTAAATATGATCCTAGAGTTAAATTAAGTATAAAAAGTTAAGGCTTGAACAATCGGATAAGAGGGTATGAGAAATTTATTAAAAAAAAGGAGACCTTAAATCTACTCGAGATAAACTGTAGTAATTTCCCTTTCATAACACAAAAGTGACACACAAGTGACAAAAGATATGTATAGGGTTGTGCACCGAAAATTAAACCAGCGAGAATTTCTCCACTTGATAAAAAAATTAAAGTATTGTCGACTTATTGCAAGAACAACATAAGTGTAAAAATAAATTTAGGTTTTTCATGTAAATTTTTGTTTGTTTTTCAACTTTTAAGATTTTGTTTATAGAAACGAAAATTACTTTACTTTGCTGTACCTATTTGAGATATTAACACGTTTTGCATTTTTGGTGAATTTTCATTTCAATGTATATCTTTAACTGAATTTTCTAAACTTTGACCGAATTGGACTAATCTTGTTTTTGCAGTAACCCGACGATATGTTGGGGCTTTATTTTGGTTGGGACACATTTTTTTTATTTCTAATTCGGTGGCTCTAACCTCTAACCAGGGTGGCTTTGAGCACTAAAATCGTAAGTGGAATGAGGTAACGAGTGATGTATTGCAAAGCGCTATTCCTTTTTCATTTCAAAACTAGGTGTCCTTTTTTAACAGCACCTAGTTATTTTTACAACTGTAAACAACGGGATGAGTTGTTTACAAGGAATAGAATCAAAAAGTTCGAAATAGCAAGACTACCTAACAAAACTTTTAGTTTATTAATCCATCACCACGAATGTTTTGTGTTCATGGGATTGTCGGTCTCCGCACGTAGAGGTGTAACTATCATTTTGTAAATTTTATAAGAGAACAGAAAAACAAAAAACATTTCTGTTCATTCACATAGCACGCCATCTTGCAAATAATATGCTTACGCCACTTTGTAAGATAAAAGAACGCACTTAAATGTTTGTAAAAATGTCAAAATCTAAAATTTGATTTTTTTGTAAGTTACGCCTCTACGTGCGGAGATCGACGATATGTCCCAACAATGGTGAAAGGGTTAAATGTAGAAAATGTCCATCATCAACCTCCTTTTAGTAGTAGATGTATTTCTCAAAATAGTTTTTGATATTTGGAACATTGCCGGAGTAATTTAAGAATATTCTGTAATAATTCCATGCAGTGAAATTTTATAATGATTCAGGTTATGTTCCATAAAGTTTTATATTTCGTCCTTTCGCTCCTATGGGGACATATTGTATGTCTCAGGAAGTTGCTTAAAAAAGGTTGTTTTTTCTTAATTGAAGCAAAACCGCGGACAAACGTGTATTCAACATGTGTAACAAAGTATTTTAAATGTTTATTCGCGGTTTTGCTTCAATTCTATATATGTTATTTATTATGTCTAAATCAAAAACTTTGATGAAACAAAAAAAAAATTTAATCAGGAGTGAAAGGGTTAAATGTTCCTATAGAAAAAAGTCCAGCGGTGACATATCCGGCAAACATGCTGACCACTTTACATGGTCTCTTTCCCAATCTTCTTCTGCCCAGACATTTAGCTTTTCTGAATACTAGGTGTGTATTTCGGATAATATTCCTGGGCTAGTGCCTGACCAACATCGAATTATGACAACTGACATTGTCACAAAGAAAGGAAGAACATACGTCAGGCAAAAAGTTATTAAAAAGAAAATTGTAGTCAATCTTGATGCTCCTATTCATAACATCACAAAATTCTAAAAAATCATTATCGTCTTTATTCAATTCTTAAATTAGATGATAGTGTGTGACACACTTGAAACAGCAGACAATTCTTTTGTAGTGACAGTAATATTTGAACCTTTTGTGTTGAAAATGGTATAAATCCATATTTCTTAAATGAGATATAACATATCTTTGTGATTAATTCCAAATTATGTGATATCTCATTTAAAAATAAATAACTTTACCCCATTGTCAAAAAAATTGTAATATGACTCAAAACCGTCACTTCTATTACCTCATTTCTAATAAGATTTTCAACATTCTTTTTTCAATTTTAAATTGGCCCCGTATCATTAAATTTTGCCATTAGATTGATGGCATAATTGTGGGATGAATATCCTTCCCTGAATAGTTAAACTGCAGCTCTAGCAATATCATTAATAAAAAAAGATAAAATTTCAACTCTTTCTGAAATGGTATAGGTACAGCATTTTGAACAATCAAGAAGAAACAATTTGTTTAAAGCGAATTTACAACAAACAATTGAAACGAGCTTCATTTGTCAGCGAATATTAGAATAAACTTACATTTTCTTTGAATTAGTTGTTTTACAACCATAAAGGATTATAGGTAAATCAATTTCTGACATTATTTCTCGTAAACAACTCATCCAAATTGAAAAAACTAAATGTCATTAAAAAAGAATTTAGCGTTTTGTCAAATAACATACCACTCGATCGGATTCCATTTAAGATTTCAGGGTCAAAGTCACCTCCGGTTAGAGCCGGTTAGGAGCTGTGGGAACAAGCTGAGAAATAGTCGTTGCTAAGTTTTCGGTGGGCCAACAAGTTATAGACATTTTAATGCTTTATAAGAAAAAATCCTTCATTGCTAATATTTAGGTCACTACCGAATAATTCTTTTAGAAAAAGTACTAACAAAAGCCTTATCTTTTTAACCTAAATAATAATATTTAACTGGCTGTCGTGTAAAATTTAATTTCTTTGATTATTTAAGATTAGTACAGGTTACCTTTGGAGTACCAAAATGCAAGTATCTAGAAAACAGCGATCTAACATCAATTATAAGGTATACTTTCTTCATGTAAAAACCATAGACATATTCGAGTTATCGCAGGCAGCTACCTGCAATAGTGAGGACAAAATTAATAACGTTTTTACATTTCTCATATAAAAAACCCCTGGTTACCAATTTTTAATGAATCATCTTAACTTTTAGAAAAATTATTTCAGAAAGTCAAAATATGAAATTTTTTTTATATTTATGTCTTTTACTTCCGGTATACCTACCTATTTCTTTGACTTTTTCAAAAAAAAAACGCTTGTGCTTGGCACTTGTCTGTTGCTAAAAACAGACATTTTGCAAGTGTCTGTGTTTTGTTAAATATCTTTTATTAGATCACTGCATGCTTGTGGATGCAAACTTTAGACAATTTCAATTACGGTACTCTATTGTCTTATGCAACTAGACATATGGATAACGCATTTACGCTCACAGATTATACAGGGTTAGTTTTCATTTTGTATTTAAGCCTTAATCCATTTTTCTTTGCCTTTAGACTAGTACTATATGTTAACAACCATTACGTGGTCACAGATGTTCTATTAAATGATGGTTATTGGCATCATATTTGTGCTACATGGGGAAGTGCCTTGGGCACATATCAAATTTTCGTAGACAGTAAATTGATAACGAATGGTATAGATTTATCACCTCATACGACAATTGAAGGTCTGTTCATATAGTTTTAAAATTTTTGGTTAATCTGATTTAAAATATTTTTTACTTAGGACATGGATTTTTGATTGTCGGGCAGGAACAGGATACATTGGGCGGTCGTTTTAGCCAATCCGAATCGTTCATAGGCAGTATGGCTTACATAGATTTATGGCCTAGAATATTAAGTTCTGAAGAAGTGTTCGAACATCAAAATGATTGTTCTGATAGTATTATAGGCGATTTGTATGGCTGGCCAGAAATGCAAGAAAATACAAATGGAAATGTTAAAGTTGGAAGATATTAGTCCAAAAAAAGAACCAAATTATTCATTACACTCCTTTTTAGCGGTTATCTTCAATGTTTTGTGGCAATTGTGAAGACCCTAAGCCTCTTTACAATGGCTTTATTGAAATGGTGGATAATAAAGCATATTATTCATGTTATGAAGGCTTTGAATTGAGCAACCCACAATATCTAAATGGTCGCAAATGTACTAAGACTGCTCAATGGGAAGGGTTCTATGAACCTTTTTGTAAAAGTAATTTGAATATTTTAATATTATTTTAAATGAAGTGAGCCAATTTGAATAACACATTATTAATTAAAGAACCATTCGTAACTTAAGGGTTTACATGGGTTTCGAAGGTTAAAAAGAAGCATATTTTTTGTAATTTTTTTCTAATATAAGAAAAGAATTATGTTATTCGGTTTTAAGCATTTAAAAGAACGACATTTCAAGAATATTGCATAAAAGTTTTAAAATCTCGAAAATTCAGCCGTTGAGGCTTGCTTTTCAGAGTTCCTTTTAGAAAAAAGTATCCTTGTAATGGATACAACTCACATGACACACATTTTTTAATCGTTTAATATTTACAAATTTTGTTCAAATTGCTGACCTTATATTGACGGAGATCAGCAATTTGAACAAAATTTGTAAATATTAAACGATTAAAAAATAATTTTGACTTTTATTTCATGCCCGAGAAACGCTAGTATGTATTCTACTCGTATGTAAAAATCTTTAGCCGTTTAAAAGTTAAAAATTAATACTTGTGTTGTTTTTGTAAACTTTGACACCCTGTATCTTGGAAACGAAGCATTTCCTAACCCCTTTCATATAAACTTTTTTGCTTAAAATGATTAGGTCTATCACCCATTTTAATTTAACCAACGATGCACCAAACATCCTGTATAATATACTTTTATAATCAATCAATTACCTCCAAGATTTCCGATTTATTTCTTCTATACTACTTTTTAAATGAGAAAATCAAACACACAAAATACTATACAAAAATTGAAAATTTTGAACAAGAATTTGCAATTCCGAGTTTTACATTTCAAAATATTATGGATATGGTTGGTTTCCATAGGAAATCTGTTTTCAGTATAGCAAATATCAATGTGAATGTTTTACGTGAACCGTATTGTTTATATTTTGAAAATTTTAAGGGCTTTACTTTTAAGTTTTTATATTTTTCGACAAAAATGTATCATTGTTATTAATGTTAACTAACTTCGTTATAAGTTTTAGATTGTGTAGAACTTTTTACGCGAGCAAACATTTTTTAATTAAATTTGAAATAAAAAGTATTCTATTTGTCATTACTTTAAGTAGACACAAACTAATGTTAATATGATATATAAAAATTAACTAGAAAAAAGTTAATTTTATTAAAAGTTGTCTTTTTAATTGAGCGATAGACATTTAACAAAATTTTTCTTTAAATGAAGTGTGTTACATCAGGGAGCTCATCTCATTTGTAGCGCAATAATTAATTCAATTTGAAATAAATTTATTAATGAATTGTAGAAATTAACTGTGGTTATCCAGGCTCTATTAGAAATGGATATACCATAGGAAATCAATATTTTTACAATGATAAGATTATTTATGGATGCTACGAAGATTTCACCTTGGTTGGAAACTCCGTTATTGTTTGTAAGCAAGATGGCCAATGGTATCCCAAGAAACCTATATGTACTGGTATTACATTTAATGACTCGCATTATATTGAGTTTAAATATTTTTTTTATAGAAATACAATGTGACTTACCTGTAATTCCAAATGGTATAATTAAAATTATTACAGAAGTTTTAGAGGATCCTTACCTGGTTGGAAAAATTGAGGTAGACGCTCAAGTACAAATTTATTGCTCAGATAACACCATTGTTTTGGATGAATCGATAATTACTTGTTTAAAAGATGGTAAAAAAAATTATGTAATAAATTATAATACCGACTTATTTACGTATCGAACGTTAGAAATACTATTTTAAGTGAATAAATCGTACCCGTATTTTCCAAATCCCAGAATATAAAAAAAAAATATTTTTCGTGTTCTAGGAAAAAATTCTAAAGAACCACAGTAAAATATGGAAAATCAAAAAGTCACGTAATAATTACTTTTTGCCAAAAAAATTTATCTGTTATATTTGTTTTATCCAATACCAAAAAAAAGCTTTAATAAAAGTTTTAACTGTTAACACTTAACAGAATATAATAAATTCAATCTATGTAATCTAGTATATGTAATTTTTGAAAAAAATAACGATTTTTGAAAGTTATGTTAAAATTGTGTCTATTTTGGTTGCTTTGGAGGTTTTAAGAACTTAAAATCTACATTACGGTACAAAATTAGCGAAACAACTGAATATCCATTAAATTTCGAGAATCAATATTTTTACAATCACTGGTCGGATTAGCTCTACTATGGGCAAATTTCCTACAACTAGAAAATGCCCAAAAAAGAAAATCTTCGTATTATACAGGACATACAAATAGTATAATGTTTTTTCTTCAAAGTTTAACGTTTTTTGTGGGAAATACCAGTTGTCTCAAGTACAGTGAAACATCTCCTTACGTACTTCCTTACCTCTATTAAGCGGACACCTTTAAGCGAACGAATTTTCTGAAACCAAACTTTTGCCTATTCCTTTACCTGTAAAATGAACTCCTCTAACCGAACACCTTAATAATCGGACGCAGACATTTTTTTTCGTTTAAAAGAAACTTCAAACCTCTCTTAACCGGACGCGGACCTCTACAACGAAACGGGATGCTGCACGATATGGCACAAATTTATTGCACAAAAACAAAAATACAAAACAATGTAGATTGTTAAGAAGTTTTGAACATAGTCGTTAAAGTGAGCGATACAATTACAGTTTAGATCGCAACTGTCTAGGTGTGAAATTATTTTATTAACATTTAAAATTTTTCTGTAACTTTGTGCGCATGATTATATGGAGCTGCATCCAAATGTTCGCATGTTCCGATATTTTGATTGGTTAGGGTGTGACGACAAACGAAAAAGAGGTTTTTTGATTTATCTAGTTTGACAAATGTTTTTAGCTCCTTATTTTTAAGTTTCAAGTCTAATAAAAATCATGGAGGTGTTCACATCTGAATCGTGAGCGGGGAGTTACTTTTTTCATATTTAATTATTAATTTAGCGCGGCCACTGGTTGTTTTATTTTAACTGGGAAAATACAATAATTGTAAATGATAAAGATTTTTGGAGTTTAAATTGTTTAATTTTCCATTTATATCAGTCTTGTTTCATGTTAGGTACCTAATAGGGTATAAGTATATTAATATACATATGTCTGTATGTTCATATTTACATTTCGCAGTTTTTTTATACACTTTATTAAGCGGACACCTCCAATAAGCAAACAATATCAGCGAAACCATGAGTGTCCGGTTATGAGAGGTTTCACTGTATATGAAAACTATATAGTGATGTAGCTTCGTATCTTCTGTGTATTTTATTTTTTAATGATCCATTTATCTTGAACCCTTCCGGAGATATTCACTTTTTTAAGATATTTTGCATTTTTCCAAGTGAAGTTTATGAAGCTGCCGGACAAATTTGGCATAAAATTATCATTGTTCGTATTCACTGGAAACATGGTAACCACAAAATGGAGACATGAGGCTAATCCACTGTATAGTTTTTATATGCCTCAGTCACTTGGTATTGTCCACAGAATATATTAAACTTTGATGAAAATACATGACACTATTTATACACCCTGTACAATGCAAAGATTTTTTTTTGGTGCATCTCCTAGTTGCAAGAAATTTGGTTATAATTGAGCTACGTTTGACAAAAAATCATTCTAATTCAACCAGCGGTTGTGAAAATATTGATTGTGAAATTTTAATAAATTTTCAGTTGTTCTGCTAGTTTTGTCTTGCAGTGTATTTATTTATTTCAAAGCTATAAAATTTAAGAAAAAACTAATACCATTAAAAATATATTTTATCAAATTCCTACTTATCGAAAACACAATTACAACAACATATCGCACCCTGAAAACAACAGTGTCACTATACAAAAATGTTCACTTTTAAGTTATTTCGAGATTCGAATTCTACTGCTAAAACATCATTGTATAAATTGCGTTTTTTACCTTAAATCAGCATAATTACCTTAAATGGCGTAAATGTTAATTTGTACTTTATAAGAATTGACCTTGCTCAGACTGAAACAATGACTCTTTACTAATTGTGTCAAAGCAGTTAAACCAAATCCATAACACTAATAACACTTTACATATTCCGAAATTTTATTAAAAGACCAGAGAATTAGTAATAAATATATAATATTTAGTAATAAAACTAAAAAACGCTTTATTGCAAAACCTACAATTTAGCATAGTGACACTGTTGTTTTCAGGGTGCGATATCGTACAATCTCCGATAATTATGAATGTTGCCAAATCTACTATTTCTATTTTCCTCAATAACTCCATTAACTTCTCAAAAATAATTTTTCTCTTATTTTTTTCATACTCCTTAAAGGTCGCCCTATAACGTACAAC
>JABRWK010000292.1:30343-41402 GCA_013372445.1 Hypothenemus hampei | reverse complement strand
ATATATGAGATACCATGAACCATTCTATACCATGAAGTTCATGATACTGAATTGACAATGACAGGACAGTATGTTTATAGTTTGATTTTTTTATCATATTTCTTTTTGTGCCAAGTGTAGAGTGCCAAAAAATCTTTTAAATGGAGAGTGAATTAAGTATTTAAAACCAGTTACTAGTACTGGTTTTATTAAGAATTAAAAAAAAAGTACTAATGTTATTCGCGAAAAGAGACGCTGGGGTATTCGTCCGGTGTTGAGGAGTAAAAATCAGTTTGGAGATTATTATATAAATTTTCTGAAATATAAAGTGAGCGATTATGACTCGCAATGATGTGTTCATTCTCAATGTGATCTATTCATAAGTTACTAAAATTTTCGACCATAATAATTATAATAAATAATTATTTATTATAATTAATAATAATTTTCGATAATTGATCATGAATGTTTTTTTTTGTATGCAAGGATGACTCCGAGTCAGTTCAGTGAGTTTTTTTTTTCTATGTTGGCCTTTGAAAAAATAGCCACCGTGAACCTCTGACGTTTGGTCAAAGATTAGCCGTGACATTGAGATAGTCATTTTATTGGGTATAATCGCATTTTACTTATGCTACAATCATTTCAGATATCTATCTCAGGAAGTCTAGATTTTCAGCATTGCATCTGGCTTTAAAGTGGGAAGATCAACCGTTTCTTCGGTGATAAGAGAAATCACGAAAGCTATATGGACTGCATTAAATGAAATGGTTTTGAAACCCTTGACTTTAAACGATTTGAAGGCAATATGAAATGGATTTTTAGAATGATGGAATTTCTCCACACCTTGGGTGCCTTGGACGGCAGACATATTACCATAAAAAAAAACCCAAACAACTCTGACAACCAATTCTTCAACTACAAGAAGCATTTTAGCATCGTTTTGCTGGCTATATGTATGTTATGCAAGTTAAAATTTTACATTATTTATTTTTTATAATTTCACATATTATGTGAATATAGAAGCTTGCGGGTGTCAAAATGATCACTCACTTTATATTTCAGAAAATTGGTATAACAATTTCCAAACTGTTTTCCGCTTCTCAACATAATATCGTCGCCTTAATACTACAACTCGGTAACTCGAATTTTGGTCATTTTGAGTTATCTACATGTAGTTATAGAATTTTATACGCTCTTTTTAGTACTGCACCTAGGTAAGTTCTATTGTGGGTCTAAAATCTACATATCCACTTGCAAAATATATATAAGTCGCAAATTCATAGAAACTGCTGTGCTATAAGTACATTAAACTCAATTACTGAGATATTACTGATTTTGAGTTACCGAGTTGTAGTATTAAGGGGACGATATGTATTCACTATATTATAGTGAATACCACCAACGTTTCTTTTCGCGAATAACATTAGCACGTTTTATTTAATTCTTAATAAAATCAGTATTTGCAATACTAGTAACTGGTTTTGAATACTCAATTCACTCTCCATTTAAAAGATTTTTTGGCACTCTACACTTGGCACAAAAAGAAATATGACAAAAAAATCAAATTTCAAACATACTGTTCTGTCATTGTCAAATCAGTACCATTAACATTAACATCAGTTCTAGAAATGCAAAACGGTTTAAGTGGCATTTTAGACTATTTTTTGTTTTTTACATGTAATATGTTTTAAACAACAAAACCAATAAGCTATAAATGGTCTTTATGTCATAGTCATACTGATATGCGAAATCTTTTTGAATTTAAAAGGTTTGGTCAATGTCCACGCATTTTCGCATTATTCATTTTTGATTTACTCAGAAATAAATTTTTAGAACTTAGACCGTTTTGCATTTTAAGGCTAGAATTAACATTACCATTGAACATAAACATTAACACTATTATGACTGGGCATTTGTACATATTATAATTATATTTTGTTTTTTCTCACAAAATTAATTTATTTGATTATTGAGGGACTTAAATACAATCTTTTTTAGGTTTTTTAGGCAATTTATGCGAGCTAAAGACAAAAATTTGTAATAATGTTATCTGCGAAAATAACAGTACATGCATAGAACAAGGGGCTTCTTTCAGATGTATTTGTTCTAATGGTTTCTTGGGGCGCAGATGTAATATTGTACCATGTGACTATAAACCTTGTCCAGAATCAAAGATTTGTTTGAATTTGAATGTCGAAAATGCCACTGAAAACGATTTTAGGTGTCTCTAATCGTGTAAACAATTATTCATTTATAAAATAAGATTTCAATGGTTGTTAGATGTGTGTGTCCAGAAGGAAGAACAGGACCAAATTGCCTTAATAAGATCGATTACTGTGAAAATATTTATTGCAAAAACGGAGCTGAGTGCGTGACTGAAGATTTTACATTTAAATGTAAATGTTCAAAACTTTACAACGGACGATTGTGTGAATTCAGAAAGGATACTCGATATATGCTGAATTTTTCACGATATGATATAAATGACTATCTCAAATTAAAAGGATTTGAAGAAAACCTTACCGAGGTATTTACAAGTAAATAGCAATACAAACATTTATGCAAACAAATTCTAATAACATTGCAATCAATAATAATATAATAGGGCGTCTACTTATGATTATAGATATAGCCATTCAAAAAAGTATACATTTGAATATGGAATTAGTTGGCTTCGTACATCAAAAGACAGTTTAATGTAGACTTTACGTAGTGCACTAGCTCTAAATATTAAAAATATGATTAAATATGATCCTAGAGTTAAATTAAGTATAAAAAGTTAAGGCTTGAACAATCGGATAAGAGGGTATGAGAAATTTATTAAAAAAAAGGAGACCTTAAATCTACTCGAGATAAACTGTAGTAATTTCCCTTTCATAACACAAAAGTGACACACAAGTGACAAAAGATATGTATAGGGTTGTGCACCGAAAATTAAACCAGCGAGAATTTCTCCACTTGATAAAAAAATTAAAGTATTGTCGACTTATTGCAAGAACAACATAAGTGTAAAAATAAATTTAGGTTTTTCATGTAAATTTTTGTTTGTTTTTCAACTTTTAAGATTTTGTTTATAGAAACGAAAATTACTTTACTTTGCTGTACCTATTTGAGATATTAACACGTTTTGCATTTTTGGTGAATTTTCATTTCAATGTATATCTTTAACTGAATTTTCTAAACTTTGACCGAATTGGACTAATCTTGTTTTTGCAGTAACCCGACGATATGTTGGGGCTTTATTTTGGTTGGGACACATTTTTTTTATTTCTAATTCGGTGGCTCTAACCTCTAACCAGGGTGGCTTTGAGCACTAAAATCGTAAGTGGAATGAGGTAACGAGTGATGTATTGCAAAGCGCTATTCCTTTTTCATTTCAAAACTAGGTGTCCTTTTTTAACAGCACCTAGTTATTTTTACAACTGTAAACAACGGGATGAGTTGTTTACAAGGAATAGAATCAAAAAGTTCGAAATAGCAAGACTACCTAACAAAACTTTTAGTTTATTAATCCATCACCACGAATGTTTTGTGTTCATGGGATTGTCGGTCTCCGCACGTAGAGGTGTAACTATCATTTTGTAAATTTTATAAGAGAACAGAAAAACAAAAAACATTTCTGTTCATTCACATAGCACGCCATCTTGCAAATAATATGCTTACGCCACTTTGTAAGATAAAAGAACGCACTTAAATGTTTGTAAAAATGTCAAAATCTAAAATTTGATTTTTTTGTAAGTTACGCCTCTACGTGCGGAGATCGACGATATGTCCCAACAATGGTGAAAGGGTTAAATGTAGAAAATGTCCATCATCAACCTCCTTTTAGTAGTAGATGTATTTCTCAAAATAGTTTTTGATATTTGGAACATTGCCGGAGTAATTTAAGAATATTCTGTAATAATTCCATGCAGTGAAATTTTATAATGATTCAGGTTATGTTCCATAAAGTTTTATATTTCGTCCTTTCGCTCCTATGGGGACATATTGTATGTCTCAGGAAGTTGCTTAAAAAAGGTTGTTTTTTCTTAATTGAAGCAAAACCGCGGACAAACGTGTATTCAACATGTGTAACAAAGTATTTTAAATGTTTATTCGCGGTTTTGCTTCAATTCTATATATGTTATTTATTATGTCTAAATCAAAAACTTTGATGAAACAAAAAAAAATTTAAATCAGGAGTGAAAGGGTTAAATGTTCCTATAGAAAAAAGTCCAGCGGTGACATATCCGGCAAACATGCTGACCACTTTACATGGTCTCTTTCCCAATCTTCTTCTGCCCAGACATTTAGCTTTTCTGAATACTAGGTGTGTATTTCGGATAATATTCCTGGGCTAGTGCCTGACCAACATCGAATTATGACAACTGACATTGTCACAAAGAAAGGAAGAACATACGTCAGGCAAAAAGTTATTAAAAAGAAAATTGTAGTCAATCTTGATGCTCCTATTCATAACATCACAAAATTCTAAAAAATCATTATCGTCTTTATTCAATTCTTAAATTAGATGATAGTGTGTGACACACTTGAAACAGCAGACAATTCTTTTGTAGTGACAGTAATATTTGAACCTTTTGTGTTGAAAATGGTATAAATCCATATTTCTTAAATGAGATATAACATATCTTTGTGATTAATTCCAAATTATGTGATATCTCATTTAAAAATAAATAACTTTACCCCATTGTCAAAAAAATTGTAATATGACTCAAAACCGTCACTTCTATTACCTCATTTCTAATAAGATTTTCAACATTCTTTTTTCAATTTTAAATTGGCCCCGTATCATTAAATTTTGCCATTAGATTGATGGCATAATTGTGGGATGAATATCCTTCCCTGAATAGTTAAACTGCAGCTCTAGCAATATCATTAATAAAAAAAGATAAAATTTCAACTCTTTCTGAAATGGTATAGGTACAGCATTTTGAACAATCAAGAAGAAACAATTTGTTTAAAGCGAATTTACAACAAACAATTGAAACGAGCTTCATTTGTCAGCGAATATTAGAATAAACTTACATTTTCTTTGAATTAGTTGTTTTACAACCATAAAGGATTATAGGTAAATCAATTTCTGACATTATTTCTCGTAAACAACTCATCCAAATTGAAAAAACTAAATGTCATTAAAAAAGAATTTAGCGTTTTGTCAAATAACATACCACTCGATCGGATTCCATTTAAGATTTCAGGGTCAAAGTCACCTCCGGTTAGAGCCGGTTAGGAGCTGTGGGAACAAGCTGAGAAATAGTCGTTGCTAAGTTTTCGGTGGGCCAACAAGTTATAGACATTTTAATGCTTTATAAGAAAAAATCCTTCATTGCTAATATTTAGGTCACTACCGAATAATTCTTTTAGAAAAAGTACTAACAAAAGCCTTATCTTTTTAACCTAAATAATAATATTTAACTGGCTGTCGTGTAAAATTTAATTTCTTTGATTATTTAAGATTAGTACAGGTTACCTTTGGAGTACCAAAATGCAAGTATCTAGAAAACAGCGATCTAACATCAATTATAAGGTATACTTTCTTCATGTAAAAACCATAGACATATTCGAGTTATCGCAGGCAGCTACCTGCAATAGTGAGGACAAAATTAATAACGTTTTTACATTTCTCATATAAAAAACCCCTGGTTACCAATTTTTAATGAATCATCTTAACTTTTAGAAAAATTATTTCAGAAAGTCAAAATATGAAATTTTTTTTATATTTATGTCTTTTACTTCCGGTATACCTACCTATTTCTTTGACTTTTTCAAAAAAAAACGCTTGTGCTTGGCACTTGTCTGTTGCTAAAAACAGACATTTTGCAAGTGTCTGTGTTTTGTTAAATATCTTTTATTAGATCACTGCATGCTTGTGGATGCAAACTTTAGACAATTTCAATTACGGTACTCTATTGTCTTATGCAACTAGACATATGGATAACGCATTTACGCTCACAGATTATACAGGGTTAGTTTTCATTTTGTATTTAAGCCTTAATCCATTTTTCTTTGCCTTTAGACTAGTACTATATGTTAACAACCATTACGTGGTCACAGATGTTCTATTAAATGATGGTTATTGGCATCATATTTGTGCTACATGGGGAAGTGCCTTGGGCACATATCAAATTTTCGTAGACAGTAAATTGATAACGAATGGTATAGATTTATCACCTCATACGACAATTGAAGGTCTGTTCATATAGTTTTAAAATTTTTGGTTAATCTGATTTAAAATATTTTTTACTTAGGACATGGATTTTTGATTGTCGGGCAGGAACAGGATACATTGGGCGGTCGTTTTAGCCAATCCGAATCGTTCATAGGCAGTATGGCTTACATAGATTTATGGCCTAGAATATTAAGTTCTGAAGAAGTGTTCGAACATCAAAATGATTGTTCTGATAGTATTATAGGCGATTTGTATGGCTGGCCAGAAATGCAAGAAAATACAAATGGAAATGTTAAAGTTGGAAGATATTAGTCCAAAAAAAGAACCAAATTATTCATTACACTCCTTTTTAGCGGTTATCTTCAATGTTTTGTGGCAATTGTGAAGACCCTAAGCCTCTTTACAATGGCTTTATTGAAATGGTGGATAATAAAGCATATTATTCATGTTATGAAGGCTTTGAATTGAGCAACCCACAATATCTAAATGGTCGCAAATGTACTAAGACTGCTCAATGGGAAGGGTTCTATGAACCTTTTTGTAAAAGTAATTTGAATATTTTAATATTATTTTAAATGAAGTGAGCCAATTTGAATAACACATTATTAATTAAAGAACCATTCGTAACTTAAGGGTTTACATGGGTTTCGAAGGTTAAAAAGAAGCATATTTTTTGTAATTTTTTTCTAATATAAGAAAAGAATTATGTTATTCGGTTTTAAGCATTTAAAAGAACGACATTTCAAGAATATTGCATAAAAGTTTTAAAATCTCGAAAATTCAGCCGTTGAGGCTTGCTTTTCAGAGTTCCTTTTAGAAAAAAGTATCCTTGTAATGGATACAACTCACATGACACACATTTTTTAATCGTTTAATATTTACAAATTTTGTTCAAATTGCTGACNAACCATGAGTGTCCGGTTATGAGAGGTTTCACTGTATATGAAAACTATATAGTGATGTAGCTTCGTATCTTCTGTGTATTTTATTTTTTTAATGATCCATTTATCTTGAACCCTTCCGGAGATATTCACTTTTTTAAGATATTTTGCATTTTTCCAAGTGAAGTTTATGAAGCTGCCGGACAAATTTGGCATAAAATTATCATTGTTCGTATTCACTGGAAACATGGTAACCACAAAATGGAGACATGAGGCTAATCCACTGTATAGTTTTTATATGCCTCAGTCACTTGGTATTGTCCACAGAATATATTAAACTTTGATGAAAATACATGACACTATTTATACACCCTGTACAATGCAAAGATTTTTTTTTGGTGCATCTCCTAGTTGCAAGAAATTTGGTTATAATTGAGCTACGTTTGACAAAAAATCATTCTAATTCAACCAGCGGTTGTGAAAATATTGATTGTGAAATTTTAATAAATTTTCAGTTGTTCTGCTAGTTTTGTCTTGCAGTGTATTTATTTATTTCAAAGCTATAAAATTTAAGAAAAAACTAATACCATTAAAAATATATTTTATCAAATTCCTACTTATCGAAAACACAATTACAACAACATATCGCACCCTGAAAACAACAGTGTCACTATACAAAAATGTTCACTTTTAAGTTATTTCGAGATTCGAATTCTACTGCTAAAACATCATTGTATAAATTGCGTTTTTTACCTTAAATCAGCATAATTACCTTAAATGGCGTAAATGTTAATTTGTACTTTATAAGAATTGACCTTGCTCAGACTGAAACAATGACTCTTTACTAATTGTGTCAAAGCAGTTAAACCAAATCCATAACACTAATAACACTTTACATATTCCGAAATTTTATTAAAAGACCAGAGAATTAGTAATAAATATATAATATTTAGTAATAAAACTAAAAAACGCTTTATTGCAAAACCTACAATTTAGCATAGTGACACTGTTGTTTTCAGGGTGCGATATCGTACAATCTCCGATAATTATGAATGTTGCCAAATCTACTATTTCTATTTTCCTCAATAACTCCATTAACTTCTCAAAAATAATTTTTCTCTTATTTTTTTCATACTCCTTAAAGGTCGCCCTATAACGTACAACAGAGCTGATCCGCCATTTAAGACTCACTCTGTCAACAAAATTTTATCAAAACCTAATACTTTAAACTTGTAGATAAAAAAAAATTTTTTTAATTTAAAGCTTTTTTTTGTTTTCAATATTCGCACCCTTCATTAATATATTAATATATATTTTTTTTGTATTAATTTGATATTTACCCATTTATTATTATTGTAATTTATTATTTTTTTCTAAGACACTCTAAACCTTTTTGCCATTTTTTGGCCGATGAGAAAAAGTAACAGTTTGCAAGAAAATGTGCAAACTTTTTTCTTTAAAATGAGATTTTCTACCAATCGTTTTATATATGACTTCCAACTGAAATTTTCTATACACTCAGATTTGGTTGACGATTACCACAATAACCCTGTATATGAATAATACAATAAAAGTATGAATAGGCAAAAATTTGAATATTTAAAAAAAACTATTAGGTTGTTGCATATGTTTTGCGACTTTGCGATATAACTTTTTTGTCTAATAGGTTAATGATAGTTAACTTATGTGTTTGATAAAGCATTTCCTCGTTCATTTTGATATATAATATTTGTGATTTCTTTAAATGACGAGTCTCTTATGAATCGATGTGCAAAAGTTACTCAAATTTTGCGGAGTGTTAACGCTTCAGTGGCTGCTGAATGAATTAAAAATTTCGATGGCATTCCAAAGTTAAACTGAATAAAATGTGCTTTAAAAAAAAAACGGAAAGACAGAACCATTGTCATCAACGATGTGGAGGAAGATCCGACGTTGAATTTGCGCAATCTGGCCGAGCAATTTTATTGCAATCAAGTTACTATTCAACGAATATTGTCGGCTGAAAGTATTTTTGTCGTTTTAAAGGAAAAAGGCAATTTGTATCTGCATTGTTCAGGGAAAAAGTGGATGAAGGATCGATGGGTGCCGCACGAGTACAAATATTTAAAAGCAAAAATGTGTCGACATGGTCAAGAAACTTTGTTGTCGTAATCACTATTTTTCGACTCGGTGATCATCTGCTATGAGAAATAAATTCCTCTGATCGGGAACGTCGAAACCAGTGGCTTTCTTATGGCTAAAAGCGTAACGGCACAAAAAATCTTGATTTTTGGGCACCCAAGATGTTGTACGTTGGGTGGGACCGGCGAGGACTGATTCACTGGGAATTAATGGATCGGGATCAGACCATCACCGTTGAAGTGAACAGTTGAAATATGTGCGACGCAAACTTCACAATTCTGTCGTCTTCTTATATGACAGCCCAAAGCCGTAGCCGGCTTGTTTGACCAAAGATGAATTGGTTGAAATGATATGGAAAGTACTCCCACATCTTCCTTATAGTCCGGATATCTCGTCCACTTATTTCAATTTCTTTAGGAGCCTAGAACTTCGGATTAGAGGCAAAAAATTCAAAGACCGTGGGGAAATTTCAGATTTCTTTACCTCGAAGGGTGCTGTTTGGTACTGTTACTTGATGAACAATGTAAAAAAGTTATAGAATCTCGTGGAGAATACTTTGGATAACTTTATTTTCATTTTAGTTGTTTTTGTTGTTTTTGAAATAAACCTTGTTGAAAAAGTCGCAAAACTTATACAACAACCTAATAATTTAGGAAATAATATACACGAGTGTAAGTAGTTATATGAAATATTTATACATTTATTTCATACAAAATAACACAAAGTTTTTTTTTATCAAAAAGGTACTTGGGACAAAGTATTGCCAAAATGTAAATCAAAGAAAACCTTAGAACCGATATTAAAATGTCCTTTAAATTTGATTCCCAACGCACCTTTAAATGGTTATCTTGATGAATATAGTTTACAAGCCGTTGCAAATGGAACAGCAGATTTTGTGGAATATAAGTGTCAAACTGGTTATGAATTAATAGGAAACAATGTTTCCACATGTATTTTAGATGGGTATTGGTCTGATCCTAAATTTTCTTGTCAAGGTAAACATTTTTTTCTATTATTCACTTTAAACGCAGCTTCTTTTTTGCAGGAAATGTGTCTTCGTCACCTTAAAAATGTCTTTTATGTATTACAAATTATAAAGATTTATTATCTATTACTTAGCATTTTTACTGTAGAAGTTTATTAACCTATCTGCTTCGCGATATCCAGTTTCCATGGCCCCATTAACAGTAGAAAATCTAGAGGCATGTGTAGCTTCTCCAGCAAAAAGAACAATCGGTTTGCCGTTTACCTCTAAAGGTGTAGATAAATCGTGGGCACTAGCTTGGCGTTTCTCCATATCGGCACTTACATAAACATATGATCCTCTAAAATGTGGATTAGTACCCCATTTCGATCTAAATAAAGAATAAATTATTATTGTACTTCAAAAATATTGTACATACAGGGTGGGCTATTAGTGCGAGGAAGTAAAATATCTCGGTAAATATGCATTTTAGAAGGAAATGTTTCATATAAAAGTTGTTGGGTATTAAGAGGTGCATATTTTAAAATTATTTTCATTTGTACAGGGTCCGTCATAAAACTGTGGTACCACAAAGTTATGTTTTTTTAAATGGAACCCCCTATTTTTTATGGCATTTTTGGATTCCTCGTCAAATTTTAAAGGCAGTTTATGTAAACTATCTTATGCCTAAAATGTACCATTTCCGAGTTATTTCCGAAAATTCGAAACTTTTGACTGCTGCAGGCTCCCACGGAAATCAATCGCATATTTTAACCACTGCGAATTTCGGAATGGGACTTCTGGGGCTCCAAGAAGACTTAATGAGCTACATGTTGATGTATTTAAATTTCAAAAAAAGTCTTTCACAACCCCCGAAATATGCCTCCGAAGTCGCATAACTTCGAATCTCAATAACTTGCTTATTTCAAATGGAATGCCCCAATT
>JABRWK010000291.1:65355-81029 GCA_013372445.1 Hypothenemus hampei | reverse complement strand
CCCATATTGTCTTTGAATTTATCTAAGTGAGAATGTAACATATGCATTTTAAGTGACATTCTACATCCCATTAGTTCAAATTTATTAAGCATATTGGAAATCAATATTTCATAATTTTCAGACTTGTTATTTCCGAGAAATCCGTTAACAACAGCTTTGAAACTATTCCATGCTTGTCTTTCATGGGTGTTGAGTATAAGGGAAAATTCAGCATTAGCTATTAATTTCTTTATTTGCGGTCCNACAAAAATACCCGCTTTAACTTTTGCTTCGGACAATTTAGGAAACATTTTTTTTAAATATTGAAATGCTTCAGAATCTTTTTGAAGAGCTTTTACAAATTGTTTCATAAGACCCAGTTTAATATGTAATGGAGGCATCAGTACGTCTTTGTGCTCTACAATTGGTTCCCACATAACATTATACTGGCCTGTTTGCGTCTGGTTCCGTTTTGGCCATGATTTTCGTTGGTAATGTACTTTGTCTGCTCTGCTATCCCATAAGCAAAGGTAGCATGAATATTTAGTATATCCACCTTGCATTCCCATCAGAAGTCCAATCATTTTAAAGTCTCCTATCACTGGCCAGATATATTCTTTATATTTTAATTTATCAAGCAGCATTTTCACACTGTCATAATTTTCTTTCAGCATAACGGAATGAGCCAATGGAATAGATGGAAATTTATTTCCATTATGGAGCAGCACAGCTTTTAAACTAACTGTCGAACTATCTATAAAAAGACGTCATTCAGATGGGTCGCATAGAATTCCAATTTCTTTAAACAATCCCTTCACATCATTGCAATAGCAAAGTCCATCTTCTTTAGTAAAAAAACTAGAAAATATTTCGTGTCTCGTGCGTTGATCACTTATTTTAACATTTTTTTGAAGCAGATTCCATTCCTTCAATCGGGAACCGAGGATTTCCGCTTTATTTTTGGGCAGATTTAGATCTCTGACCAAATCGTTAAATTCGTTTGAATTAATTAAATGAGGAAAACAAATTTCTTCGGATTGGACTATAAATTCTTCGTTGTTAAAACTGTTGGTGCTAATGGGTGATGTAGGTATAAGATCACTCAGCATTTTTTGGGGTGGTTCAGGAAAATTTTCACAATGCAAGACTGGAGCAGAAGAAGAGGACAAATCTGGATAAAAAACCTTTTTTGCGTGTTTGCCAGAACGACGCTTACTTGGATCAACTACACAAAAATAGCAATTAAATAAGTGGTCAGTGGGTTCCCTCCATATCCTCGGTATTGCAAATCTCATAAACCTTTTCTCTCCGCGATACCAGGCTAAAAGGAAAAAACAGATCACAAGTATTCCAAAAATAGTACAAATACAGTTTAATTGATTAAAGCTATTGTGCTTACTTACCTTCTAATCTATTTTTGCAGTTATTACATGAGAAATGAGGTACCCAGCTCTTCTCTTGATTTTTAATTTGTAAATTAAAATATGCTTCGTAGGCATCACAAAGTGTTAAATTTGTAGCCAAAGCAAATTTCCGACCTCTTGTTTTGATAAACTCCCCACAAATATAGCAAAAGGAGTCTACACTGTATTTGTAACACTTTGATGACATGTTCGGTCTTAGCACAATAATTATATTGTATATACATAAATAGCTGTTATTTTGACAGCTAATGTCATAAATCTTAGAATTAATCAAAGTTGTATAGCCGCCATACTAATTGTTACTATGGTTTTTGACAATAGCTTCCAAAATAACAGCTATTTATGTATATACAATATAATTATTGTGCTAAGACCGAACATGTAAAACTGTATGAACTTGTAAAAATCAAGAGAAGAGCTGGGTACCTCATTTCTCATGTAATAACTGCAAACATAGGTTAGAAGGTAAGTAAGCACAATAGCTTTAGTTTTCCTTTAACTCATTCATTTCTCGATTCACCTGATATTAAGGAAAAAATTACATTAAATGTAAAGTGTGTATGTTGATATCATTTCAAGAAGAGGCAATGCAATACCAAATAGGAAAAAAATATGGATGGAGAAATCATAAATTGATTGAACATAATATGTTCAACCAATTTATATTATGCTGGATGAGGTTGAAAAAGGATGATCCGCACAAAAGTTATTACAAAGTTACATAGTATGGAAGAAAATGCCCCATTTAAAGTCATTTTTTTATTTGGAATAAAGGGAGACCCGAACATAAAAAAAACGTTTATTTTTTTTAAATGTTAATAATAATTGTTAACATTTTATTAACAATAATTATTATTATTGCATATTAAAATCTAATAGGTTTATAATGTTAAAAATCTCACCTCAATTAATTAACTTTTATTAATATTTTAAATTCATTCAAAAGCAAGCTTTTAAATATTTCGATATATGGACGATATATTTGCAAAAATGGACTTATTTTATTTTCAGAAATAACGGCTCAAATATTCGTCTTACAATTATGTGCTCGATTTAAGAGCGAAATTTAATAAAACGGGATCAATTCGAAATTGAAATGGAAATATTTTGAAAATCTTCTCAGAAACGAGTTATCAGAGGTACCGATTTTGAATCATTCGGCTACAGATCATACTGTCGGCACAAAATTTATTATCTGATGTTTCTTTACTACCATTCAAAGAGTAGATACTGAAAAAATATAAATTTCATCCCTACAAAATCCACTTAATTCCTGGTGCAAAACTTGAACAAATACGACAAATTGTTGCCGTTTGCAGTTTTGGGGTATTATGAGAAGACGAATCAATACTGGCCGGCATTTCCTTTTTGATATCTGTTTTTCTGTCGAATGTTCTTTGTTTCTTTCTCAATGGCAAAGTTGATATTGGTCAGACAGTAATCCACGAAGAACACACTCAGCATCCAGTAAAGCTAAATGTATGAGTAGAAATTTTGGGAAATGTTATTGTTGAATCATTCATTTTATCCGAAAATTTAAATGGCAAAATGTATATGTCTTTGTTGTAATCTACTGTTAACCCTTTGACAGACTACTCATCCCCATTACGTTACGCGTTGTCCATAATGCAATTCTTAGATGGTACTTTTTCTGTATGCTGGACTGTAAAAAAAAGATACAGGGAGTGGCTTACACATTCAGTAGATTTGTCATCACTGGGATTTTTTTATGCAGACTTTTAATGGAAAAATTACAAGATTACAACATTTGCAACAACGAATTTGTAACGAAAATAACCAAATTATACCGGAAATATTGTAAAATGTTGGAGACCATTTGCAATACCTCTACTACTGTATAGAGATTGGTAGTGGACCTTTTCAACATTTAATAGCCTAATGACAAGTAATGTGCAATTACGAAATTGATTTTATATTATTTCTTATATAACGCAACAAATTAAAAAATCAGTTGTTTTTAAAAAGTATTTTACGCACTTTAAAATGACATATTACTTGATATTTTTCTTTTTTTTATTTCATTTAAGATTTCAGGGCTGAAAGTCTCTTCTGGTTAGGGGTTGGAGTTACGGAATATTAAAAAACGCGTCCCTTCCAAAATAAATTTGACAGATTTGATCGTTTTTCTCTTTAATTTTTTTCACTAAAATGGAGAAATACTGGAATGATGTGAAGAGGAATTTCTAACCTTTACGTAGATAGATAGAGTTAAATATATCGAATCGATAACTTTATTTCGATTTCTTAACTCATTTTTCCATGATCGGATTCTAAACATACTATTCTCTATCTATTAGGTAAAGTTATCGAATCCATAAACCATTTATAATATCAAAATTGAGTTTCTGAATGTTTCGATAAAGCTTATCCATTGTATAAGTTGTCTAAAAAATATTTGGAGAAATTTGGGCAGATAGCTATCGGTGCCATATTGTGCCTCATTTTTCGAAATTGGTATTGAAAAAATTATTGTACGTCGATAATTGAAACACCAGTATACATTCCAAGTTGTTTCACTTTTTAGCATACTATAGAAATACTCATTATCACGCATAATTTTAAATTTTCTTTTATTTAGTTAATACGGGTTTTAATGATCAAAAACAATCATGTTTTATTGGATAATAATGACCAATACACAAAATATAGTGATAATGACTTTCGAGATAGGTTTAGATCCAGCAAGGAAAGTGTTAATTTCCTTATGGACTTGATAGGAAATAATATAAAAAGAATCAGTAATAGGACGTATACACTATCTGATATGGACCAGTTATTAATAGCTCTGCGTTTTATGCAACTGGTAAGTTTAATACTACCTAAAATAAAACAGCATAGTTGCATTTCTATTCATTAACTATTTCACACATTTTTGTTTCTGGCTCATTCCAAATTTTAATTGGGGGTGACAATAACGTTCACAAATCAACTGTTTGTAGAGTCATACAAAAAGTAAGTCTTCAAAAATCTTGCTATCATGAGTGGATCCTGGCCATCGAGCTACAATGTTACGTATCATTAATTTGGCATCGCACACAGTCTGCACATTTATTGAAAAGTAGCCCTTTCTATTTCTAAAAATGTCTGCATCTTTTCCCCCAGGCAATTGAATTCGTACATGTGTGCCATTTATACACTCAATTACATTTAGAAATCTTTGTATGTGGTAAAATTCAGTTTTCACGCTCATAATTTCATCAACCGTTTGAGGCATTTTGATAAAAAGTGGAAGATGTGTTGCAATTTCAACACTTAATTTTTGTATGACTCTACAAATAGTTGATTGTTGATTGTTATTGTCATCCCCAATTAAAATTTGAAATGAGCCAGAAACAAAAATGTGTGAAATAGTTAATGAATAGAAATGCAATCTTACCAATTGCATAAAAATGCAGAGCTATTAATAACTGATCCATATCAGATAGTGTATACGTCCTATTACTGATTCGTTTTATATTATTTCCTATTAAGTCCACAAGGAAATTAACACTTTCCTTGCTGAATCTAAACCTATCTCGAAAGACGTTTCACTATATTTTACGTATTGGTCATTGTTTTCACGATTAAGTCTTGGTCTTTCTATACATATATCTAACAATGTTTACAATTTCTTCATCTGAAGAACTAGATGAACTATAATCTTCCATATTTTCTAGGAAATGTAAGTATTTATAAACAAAAACACAATACAATTTAACACTATTAACAAAAAAACTTGCAAGAAAATACGAATTAAATTATAATTTATTATGACAAAAATATAGTATGTCACATAAAAAAATTGACACCGATAGATATCTGCCCAAATTTCTCCAAATATAATATATTATACAATGGACATGCTTTATCGAAACGTTCAGAAACCCAAATTTGACATTAGGAGTCGTTTATGGGTCCGATAACTTTATTTAATACATATTAGTTTTTGTTTACATTAGAACTAGGGAAATTATCCACTTCTCCCTCTAACTAAGGAAACCAATCTTTCACTCAACTAAGTAGTACAATCACTTTTATTAATAACTTTACTATTGTCTAACCACTCTTGCAAAACTATAAAATTACGACACCACTACTGACAGTTTTTCTAAATCTAATCTAACAATCCTCTTCCTCGTCCAGAACCAAAAAGCCCTCCTACGCTTCCTATGCCTACCCAAGAATCCCCAAGAACCCTTCTTAATCCGTGCCATCTCGTGGACTCAATAATGAACAACATGCCCTCTGCAGATGGCGGGATTTTCCAAATTCTAATTGTATTTTTAAGAAACGCTCACATACATATCTGCTTATTCAGAAACCGGCCATAAATGTTCTAACAGACTTAACTTTATGTATTTATGCATGGAAAACTCAAGATTGATCAAACACTATTCATGTAACAATTGACTTACATTTGCACTTAAAAACTTGTGCTCCTAATTTTCTACTTCATCATATAATTGAAAATTTTTGACTAGAAAAGTAGTTTACGACAAGAAATGGCAGAGGACATAAATGCATGAGGAAATTGTTCACAACTTAACAGAAGGCGTCGAAAATAATTTTACTTAGAAGCCACTTAAGCTATTTAAAAAATTAAGACCAAGTAATTAAAATTACGTCTAATCCATATATCCAATAAATCCATGCACGTTTTATAGTAGTACAGGTGTCCAAGCGAACACTGGACATAGGAAATTAACATGGGAAATCGATTTTTATATTTTTTCCCCTGTACGGATTATTCATTTGGAAAACTTTTACATGAAGGTCATAGTACTCAAGACCAGCTATCATTCTGCAATTTCTTCAATCGTCTAATTATAGTTGTTTTGGCTCAAAACGTCTCCAAAATTCAAAGATTCGAATGCCCCGCTAACCGTTCGAAGCCACGATTGGCCAGAATCAATGTCAGAATTAATTGTAAAATCCCAACACTAGAGGAAGTGGTACAAATGTGGGCCACTATTTTTTTTGGTTTAGTAAAATTCACATTTTCATTCCAAATGTCATCAAAAACGAGTCACTTATAGTTTAACCATTTTACTATAAGATCTAATATGTCTTTTGTGCACATTGACTTTTTTTAATTATTATGAAAAGGAAATTATTAATTTCTTTTGAAGAGAAAAGAAAAGTGTTAGTAATATGGGCCGCTATCATTTTATTCATACTGACTATACAGGGTGCTCCACAACTCGCTCCCCAGCGAAAATGGGCTTATAGTAACGACAATAGAGATGCACAATATGCACCCGAAGAAGTAAATTTTCTAATTAGAAAATTCGAAGTACCAAAACAAATCTGAATTACATTAAACATAGTAGCATTTTATGAACAAAAATCGCAAATATATTCGTCTTTTTCTACACCAGCACAGTCCACGTGAGTCCACATAATAATAGCACATTGGTAGCCCATATTAGAATATCACCTCAAAAAGTTCACACGAAAAAAGTAAATGAAAAATGCTAATGATCCACAACTTTTATACCAGGTAATGAAACGGGTATAATTTGGCAATGTACTAGTGCAAAAAGAACAAAAAAATATCAATTGCCTTAACAATTATCACTAATAACTTAACACTTAATAATAATAACACTTAACTCCAAAGTTTCACAATGGCGCGAAAATCAATATCGGTCGAAATTTGTTCGATAGATAACATAGGATACAGTAAATTTATATATTGGATTAAGGTTGACTTGTCATTATTTTCCATATATTACCAATAGATGACGAGAGTGCAGAGTGAAAATATTGTAAAGTCTGTTCGTGTTAAGAATAGACCGTTGGAAACCATTGCAATTAAACATACGGCACTGTGATTGGCTTAAAAATAAGTCCAATTTACAGCATGTAAATATTGGCCATGGTAGTCAGAATTCCCGTATTACTTACTACACCTGACTACAAAGTTTGTTATGACTTTTTCTCTTGTACTTTTCGATTTGATGTTTAAGTAATAACATACGGATTATGATTGGCCATTTCTATTAAAAATATCCTAAAAAGTAAAAATATCGACATATTTTACAGTGTAAGTCAGGTCGGTTTAGTTCCACCCACTAGTCTATTCTTAACGCGAACGGACTTTAGTAGCCCATATTTGTACCATTTCCTCTACTTGTCAACTCAATAGTGGAATTTGAGGTTATAATAAGAAAATTGTTTACCTATTGTGAGGACATCAAAGTTGATTACGTGATCATTCTTCTCAGGTTTTCCATAGATTTTTCATTGAATTAACTCGTAAATAAATTAAAAATTGCTTAGGTATTAGCAAAAGGAGAAAATTCATATGATATGAAGTATATTTATGTTCGTGTTATTAGTGCCTCCATATTTGTTTATTTCCGGCTTAGTTTTGACCTTGATTCTGACCAATCGTGGCGTCAAACAATTAGCGGGGCATTCGAATTTTTGAATTTTGGAGACGTTTTGAGTTAAAATGAGGATTTGAGTTAATTAGAGGATTGAAAAAATTGCAGAATGATAGCCGGCCTTGAGTACTATGACCTCCATGTAAAAGTTTTCCAAATGAATAATTCGTACAGGCGCAAAAAAAATAAAACCGATTTCCCATGTTAATTTCCTATGTCCAGGGTTGGCTTGGACACCTGTATAATATTTTCGACCAGAACTGTTGGGATTGACCTTCATTTGGTTTAATTTAACTGTTGTTTATTTATTGATCCTCCGATGCTATTAAATGTTTGAAGGTCATGCAAATCCTCAGATAAAAACGTAATAGATTTAAGCTAGTGGCCGAAAATAGTTTGTCGAAACACGTTTTATATTTAGTTTTGTTATTCTAACAATTTTCATTATACGAATATCTCACCAACTGGGTTAGTAATAATCACAGTTGTATCATGAAATTGATTTTTCCATGTAATTTTTCTTCAACTTTTAATTATCGTACGTATTTTTTTTAAGGAGAAAAAATGTTAACGTACTTACTCGTTGGAGCTGTGGCTGTGGGTTTGTGGTATGTCTTCATTAAACCTATGAATCATTTCAAGAGGATAGGTGTAAAACAACTAAAACCATGGCCAATAATAGGAGACTTCTATGTAACGATA
The DNA here is from genome assembly GCA_013372445.1 of Hypothenemus hampei. Classification (NCBI taxonomy): domain Eukaryota; kingdom Metazoa; phylum Arthropoda; class Insecta; order Coleoptera; family Curculionidae; genus Hypothenemus; species Hypothenemus hampei. The sequence continues at coordinate 72,535 of JABRWK010000291.1, read as the reverse complement.
TTTAGGATATCGAGTTTTGGCGATTTAATCAAGAACGCGTACGATTCCTATGGGAAAAGTCGGTAAGTTGTATTTAAGTTACTACAGGTTCAGAATTAAATAGCACATAATTCCAATAGGTACGGAGGCATATATCAGTTCAACTTTCCTACTCTTCTTCTTAAAGATCCAGAGTTAATTAAGCAAATAACCATTAAAGATTTTGATCACTTTACGGATCACAGAGGATTTGTTAATCCAGAGGCTGATCCATTATGGCCCAACAATTTAGTTGCATTGACTGGTTAGTGATTTAGTTGTATCATACCAAAAATACTGCTTGATAAAAATTATGATTTGCAAGGACAAAAATGGAAAGAAATGCGGAGCACATTGAGTGGCTCATTCACAAGTAGCAAAATGAAACACATGTTTGGGGTGATCAATGAAGCTGCTCAAAGTTTTTCAACATATTTTATGAAAAAGGAAGAAAATCTAATAGAGCTAGAAATGAAAGACGCATTTACGAGGTAGAGTCAGTTGGAGTAAATGTAAACGCATATTCAAAAGTAAAAGTGCAGTATTTATTATTTAAAATATGGCGTAAACCAATGATGTTTTTTATCCAACATCTATTTCCGTTTGATTTGTCACGTTTACGAATGTGATAAATACATTACAATTACATTTTACATTTCACATCAAAGATGATAGTAAATATCTCTTATTCATATTTATTCCAGTATTTTGAACACTATAGTGGCTAATTTAGTTATTACCTGTTTACATTTACCCCAATAGGGCAGGGGTAAATGTAAACACAACATAGATCACTATACATACATATCTCTTTTTTACATATAAATATTAGTCTTTTGTAAAAAACTGTTTTGTTCTCTAACTCTTTCAGGGGTTTTGGTACTTAATCTGTACCTAAAAATATTTACATCTCGCGGGGCCATGATACACAAATTAGATCACATGTTCAAATTTCAATTCAATAGTATGTAAATCTCTATTTAGTGTGATTTTGACAGTAAAAAATGTACAAAGTTTTTTGTCTCTCTAGGCCTTTTTTTTTCACCGAATTTCTCGCCCCTGAAAGAGTTAAGAAGAACGAGCATCTAATTCATATTTAAATTTGTGGTTTAATATTAACTTTTTAAAGCCAGAAAAACCACTTGAAATGTGAAAGTATTAAAGTCGTCTCCATTTGTCCCAATTAATCATAATAATTTATGTTGTGCATTTGCAAAATCAACCCTGGCACTATAATTTCAGATACACCAATGATGTTATTGCAACCAGCGCTTTTGGGTTAAAAGTAGATTCTTTGGAAGAACCAAACAATACATTTTATAAAATGGGCAAGACTATTACAAATTTTGCCTCATTTTCACTAATCTTCAAATTCCTCTTTTTCGCAACACTTCCTGCAATTTTTAACGTAATTAACGCTTTTTAATTAGTGGATTGATATATCAGGTTTGGATCGATTTTAGTATTTGAAAATTACCATTATTAACAGTACTGCTACCGAATACTTTCATAATACAATCAAGGAAACTATTAAAACGCGTGAAGAGAAAAACATCGTAAGAAAAGATATGATCAATTTACTTTTGGAAACAAGAAAAGGCAACAAAACAGAAGAAGGCAATGCCATTGAAACTGGATATGCGACAGCACAAGAAGATTCATATTTTGGTAGACTTCAAAATTTACAATATTATTACCTCCACTATTTTTGAAATATACTTCCAGATAAAGTCAAATTTAAACAAGCGAAATATCTGAGCGATGACGATATTACGTCACAAGCTTTAATCTTCTTTATTGCTGGATTTGATACTGTATCTATAGCTCTTTGTTATGGTGCTCACGAATTAGCAATGAACAAGAACATTCAAGACAGATTAAGAGAAGAAATTCATAAAACTCATAAACTAAACGACGGAAAACTGACTTACGATGCTTTATTAAATATGAAATATATGGACATGGTGTTTTGTGGTAGAATAATTTCAGATTAAGTTAAAAAGAAAACAACTAAAATGTTTATTTTTTCGTAGAAATACTGAGGAAATGGCCACCAGCATTTGCAGTTGATCGAGTTTGCACAAAACCCTACACAATTGAACCAAAATATCCAGATGAAAAACCAATACATTTAAAAGTGGGCGATATGGTTTTCTTACCCATGTTTGGTCTTCATAGAGACCCCAAATATTTTCCGAACCCAGAAGTTTTTGACCCTGAACGATTTTCAGACGAAAATCGAGATCAAATTACTCCATATTCGTACATTCCATTTGGATCCGGCCCAAGAAATTGTATCGGTTCCAGATTTGCTATTTTGGAATGCAAGGCACTCTTATACAATTTATTATTGAATTTTGAAATTGTTCCCACTAAAAAAACCGCAAATCCTCTGAAGTTTACACGCGGTCCATTTCAAAATTCTGTTGAGGGTGGATTTTGGCTCGGTCTGAAACGCGTCAAACATTAGTAATTATTGTTGTAAATTATTATAATCGTCGCTTGTTATAAACAAAAATAATATATATTAAGTGTTTCAAATATTACCTTGGATATTAAGAATCCAATTATACTATATAAAGTGCAAAATCCATTATGATTAATAAAAATAAAATATCGTCTGTGTTCAGGCAATAGTCACTGACAAGAGTCCAAATTGATAGTTTTGAAATACGTGAGTTTTAATTTTAGAATTGAAAGCGAAATTGCATTTTACAGCTTTTTTTCTTCTTGTAACTCTACATGGTGATATGAGCTTAATTCAGTTTTGACAATGAAAAATGTTCCTTTTTTAACTTGCTTGTTGTCATTAGCAAAAAAATGCGAAAAATGTACTTAGTGATTTTTGCCTGAATGCCGACGATATGTTATTAAATATTTTTAATGTCTTTTTCTATCGTCAAGTTTTCCCTTCATCTATTTTTACTTTATTTTTTAATAATTTATAATTTTATAATAATGTTACTAAGATTTTTTCCTGCTACTGTTTCGATCTTAGGTAAATTGGAAAGTTTATAAATGTGATATTCATGAAATTTAACTATCAATTAATTCGCAATAATTAAGAGAAAAGTATTGAACTCACTAATTGCTTGGTATACTATATTCATTTAATTCTAGGTTCATCTGACGTTTAGGGAAGATTTTCATTAAATATTATATAGGAAAGAGAGTTCAAAATCACTAATTTATGTGCTAAACAAGTTCTATATCGCTTATGTATTTTTTAAGATATCTGAAGAAAGAAAACGGCTTGGATATTTAAAGGTTCTAATAAGACCTACGATTAAGTGTTTTTCATAAATGTGTTGATTTAGAATTAAATTTGGAATTAATATAATGATAATGATACAGAGTGTTATAACCGAAATGACAGTGCACCGCCTACTGTGACGGTTGAACAAAACCCAATTTCTAATATTTGGCTTCGCGTCAGAGATATCAAAAAGTTATTTGAAAAAGTTGTGCAGAACATTATTTAAAGCTTACGTACCGATTTTCAGCCAAAAATTCGCATTTTTTATTTTTTACTATTTTTTTTGTGTTAATTTGATGCTTTAATTTTAATATTTGTCATTATTTCTACTAGTAGGACATGAATACAAAAAACAAACATAATATACAAGAGAAAAAAACACTGATGCAATAAAAAAAAATAAATAAAAGAGAAATAAAAAATGCGAATTTGTGGTTGAAAATTGGTACGTAAGCTTAAAATAATGTTCTGAACAACTTTTTCAAACAACATTTCGATACCTCTAAAGCGAAGCCAAATATTAGAAATTGGGTTTTGTTCAACAGTCGCAGTAGGCGGCGGACTGACATTTTGGTTATACTAAATACCTTAAAACTTTATGGAGCTCTATAATTATTTTTTTATGTCTAAAGGTAAAATAACTACAAGACTGTATTCCTCTTAAAAGCGCCACACTGTATAAAATACGGTAACTGTACCTCAAAAACTAGAGCTGTCAGAAAAAAAATCTTTTCATTTTTGAAATCAGCATGCTAAACTTAATCGGAAACAGTAAAAATTTCTAAGGCAAGAAAAAATTCATTTCTAAACTAGTGTAATCATTTATTTCGTTAACAATTATAATTCTTTATAGGTATTTTCGAAAAAAGTAAACCTTGCAAAAGTGGCATATGTTGCAGATTTTCAAAAGGTTGTTGATCAAAACACACACTTGTGATGTCACCGAGACGACTAAACTAAAGGGAATGCCATAAAGTCAAATGTAATTATATTTATGTCTTTTTTTGTCGGAATTATCGCAATGTGGCATATTCGTCCGGTTTACTCTATACCACCCAAACTAGACTGATATACTTACTTTTTACTCTTTTCTATACGCATTTTAAAATAAGAGGAAAACTACTTAATTTAAAGTAGAATAAATGGTGGAATTAATAGACAATGGAATTGCTGCTACCAGCGTTGGGTTTGTTGTACTTGAAATGGAGTTTCCAGATGAATTAGGCAATTCTATGCATGGACTTAACTATAATAAATGCCATTTTAATTTTAATATTTTGTATACTGAAGACCCTGGTTTTATGAGATTTATAAATCTGGATATGTGTATGAATTTTATTGTAAATTTTAGGATTCAAGCAGATATAACCGTAGCCAATATTGAAGAGTAAAGTAATAAAGAAATTCGAATTCTTAAGGAAAACTTAGCTGCTCTTGAGAAAGCTGTTTCAATCAATCAAATAGCTAAAGCTAAAGAACAATAAAATCATAAATTTGGTTTTATTTAAAATTTCATTTACAATTAGTCTTTATTCAGCAGGACTTCGGTCATACAGGCTTTTATTAAAACAGGATTATTCTTATCCTGCAATTTTGACGTTGAAGCCCTGGCTTAAAAAAAATTATGATTCATCTCGTAGTTCCAAAGAATATTATAAATTTAATAGAATACTCTCAGCTTTCTGACAATGATAAGATGTGCAACGTATTATTTGACGCAATGAAGGTTCGTAAACAATATATTTATGATTATGCCAAAGATGAAATTTTAAAACCTTTTCCCTATGTGCAAGTGGTTATTATGTCAGGAATTTTAGTTAATTAATTTTGATTACAATTTACCAATGACATTGAAAATTTTGATTAAAATTATAAATTAGTGGAGAGTTCTGGTAACTATGTTATTAAAATTTTGTTTAAATGAATTTAAATATCCACATCTTATTTGTTAGAGTTTTGAGTGATAATTATTGTTTGTGATTTAAGGAGAAATAATAGAGGCCTGTACAGAAACTTGGATGTTTCTTTTTCTAAACCTTATTTTATAAATCTTTCTAATTGTTATTCGCCGATGTCGCATATCTTCTAAAATTAATCAGAAACCGTTTTGTAGATCAAGGTTTTATCATTGATAATAAAGAAATGAACAAAAATATTATTGAAAAGATGCTCAAAGCAACTAAAGTTTCTAATTAAAAAATCACACATAAATTGACTCTTGAACAATGGAATATTTCTGGGGTGCAGAAGCAAAGAGTAAGAAAGATACATTTTGTGCTATAACTAGATGTGGCATTCTGTGTCAACTTCTGGAAAATCTTAACTGAATTGAACGCAGCAATTTTTTAAAATTGGTAACTTTACACTGGTATCGATAGTTGTATTTTTTAAATTATATTTATACAGCAGTTTCCATGAGTGACACAAGAGCTAGAAATAGGCAATATGGTCTAACACTGATGGAGCAAAATAAAACATTGAAAAATATGTCTGCCACTATTTTAAATATGAGGATGAAGTCGAAGAAATCTTTGCTTCTCTTTTAGAATAATAATTAAATATGCCAGTGTGTCTTTTGTATGTTGAAATATTACATTTTTAATATTCTAGGAGTTTTGATGTACAATAATGCTCTAAAAGGTTATTATCTGATTTGCAATATAGATTTAGTGCCGAATTTGTACTAATAAAGCCTATTAACCAAGACGTGCCGGAAAGTTCCTTTGGGGTGATTAGGACGAAGGATGGTCTCCATTACTATCCTTCATCAATGGTCTTGAATTAAAGTATCGCTTTAGATCGTACATTTTGGGGAGAAACGAAGGAACGCTTTCCCCGTATTCAAATGCGGAGCCTTATTATCCATGATTACTTGGCTATGAAAAATCTAACATTTTTGATTTCTTTCATTTTTCTGATAAAACTAAATTTTTGTGAGAAAATCCTTGGTCAACGAATGAAGAGTATTATGTAAATATCAAACTAAAAAAAAATAGTTGGTTATGACTGTAAATTATTTTCCTCTCTATTATCTGTTTTGACGTTTTTTTCTTTTGTTTTTTAGAGTATATAATAATTATTGTTAGCGCAACTTGCGAATTTCTTTTCTTTTCTATTGGTACTACTAGTTATTTTTAATTTTTGGACAATTCGGTTGCTCATGGAGAGAGGAAGTAATAATCGGGGAGGTTACTTATCAGAACGTTTCATTTTTTCTTTTATTTGCTATTTTCTTTTCTTTTCAATCTTCTGTTTCAAAAGAATGAGCGTGAGTTGTATGCGACCTTGGCATCAGATACCTAGACCTAGTTACTATTTCTGAGATTTAGACTGTTCACCAACTTGGAGGATTGAGGACCCTCAGAAAAGGTAGAAAAAAAAGAGAGAACAGTTTTCCACGCCCTGCAGGTGAACATGACCGAATGTTTTCCAAAGTGTTGCTTTTCTTTACTTTCAGTTTCTTATATTTCAATTAGAATTCTTTTTTTCATTAGAGTGTTAGCAGAAAGAATAGAATTTTCATATACTATGATTCTCTCATTTTCCTTTGGATTTTATTACTTTGCGCTAACAATTAAAAGGTACACGGGAAAAACAGGTTAAGTCCAAATTTTTAGTTATGAGTTATCGCTGTTTTAAAGTTTTTTTCGTGGATATTTTTTTTTATAAAATAAAAATAAAAGTCATATAAAATAAAAGGATTATTTTAACTATTGAATTTTAGGAAAACATATAACAAAAATGAAGAAAAGAATGAAGAAAATAATAGTTAACTAAACCTGACTTAACCTGTTTTTCTCCAGAACCGCAAGGACTTAGCCTGTTATTCCCATGTATACGTTTTTTAAAACAATTCATTTTACGGAACCTAGCATATTTTTTGTCTGAATACATATGGGGCTCGAC
>JABRWK010000291.1:51393-63271 GCA_013372445.1 Hypothenemus hampei | reverse complement strand
CCTTTATCTTGAAAACTAAGCGATTTAGGACTTATGTTTATATGAACTTTTTTTCATAAAATGACCTCAGCAATCACCCCTTAAAATCTTTCGCACATATTTAGAATCACCCTGTATATTCTCCAAAGGATGACGTTTACTTACGGGACACTCCATATCTACTAATCAGAATAAGTAAAACTTTTTATAAAGAATGACTTTTTTTCTGAAAATGCAAAATAACAAAATTTGCAAATAGTTACCTCTATCCATGGACATACTATACATATACAAACAAAAAGACATACACAATGAAAAATATTTCATTTCGTACTTTGTCTTTATTAATTATGTTCAAATTTTTGCGTCACATAGTGTAAAAAACAATTATTATTGTTTGATACGCTTCAAACCGAGCCAAAATCCACCTTCAACAGTATTTTGCATGGAACTTCTTGAAAACTTCAAAGGATTCGTGGTTTTTTTAGTAGAAACAATTTCAAAATTTAACAATAAATTGTAGAGGAGAGCCTTGGATTCCAAAATAGCAAATCTGGAACCGATACAATTTCTTGGGCCGGATCCAAATGGAATGTACGAATATGGAGTAATTTGATCTCGATTTTCGTCTGAAAATCGTTCAGGGTCGAAGACTTCTGGTTTTGGAAAATGTTTTGGATCCCTATGAAGACCAAATGTGGGTAACCAAAGCAAATCGCCCACTTTTAAATGTATTGGTTTTTCATCTGGATATTTTGGTTCAATTGTGTAGGGTTTTGTGCAAACTCGATCCAAAAAAAAAACTGGTGTCCATTTCCTCAGTATTTCTATGAAAAAATAAACGTTTTAGTTATTTTCTCTAAACTTAAACTGAAACTATTCTACCACAAAACACCATGTCCATATATTTCATATTTAATAAAGCATCATAAGTCAGTATTCCGTTGTTTAGTTTCTGGGTATCATGAATTTCTTCTCGTAATGTGTCTTGAATATCCTTGTCCATTGCTAATTCGTGAGCTCCATAGCAAAGAGCTGTGGACACAGTATCAAATCCAGCAAAAAAGAAGATTAAAGCTTGGGACGTAATATCGTCATTGGTCAAATATTTCGCTTGTTTAAATTTAACTTTATCTGAAAGTATATTTCGATAATAGTGGAGGTAACAATGGTGTAAATTTTCATATTTACCGAAATATGCATCTTCTTGTACTGTCGCATATCCAGTTTCAATAGCATTGCCTTCTTCTGTTTTATGGCCTTTTCTTGCTTCCAAAAGCAAATTGATCATATCTTTTCTCACGATGTTTTTCTCTTCTCGCACTTTAATAGTTTCGGTAATTGTATTTTGGAAGAATGTGGTGGTTTCTTTATCAAAAATAGTAATTTTGAAATACTAAAAAACATGCTAATTTAAAATATTACGGACAAAGAAAATTTTAATTACCTTAAAAATTCTAGGAAGTGTAAAGAAAAGGAGAAACTTTAAAGTTAGCAAAAATGAAGTAAAATTCGTAAGAACCTGGCCCGCTATATAAAATGTATTATTTGGTTCTTCCAGCGAATCTACTTTTAACCCAAACGCACTAGTCGCAATAACATCATTGGTAAACCTGAAATTTTGGCGCGGTGGTTAGTTTTACAAATGCAGAATATGAATACATACCTGGTAAATGTGTCTTTCATTTCTAGCTCTATTAGATTTTCTTCCTTTTTTATAAAATGTGTTGAAAAATTTTGAGCAGCTTCATTGATCACCTCAAACATGTGCTTCATTTTGCTACTCGTGAAGGAACCGCTCAATGTGGCACGCATTTCTCTCCATTTTTGTCCTTATAAATTACATTTCTGTCAAAGAATATTTTTAATAAAATCCGACCTAACCAGTCAAAGCGAATAAATTATTGGACCATAATGGATCAGCTTCTGGATTAACGAATGCTCTATGATCAGTAAAATGATCGAAATCTTTAATTGTTAATTGTTTAATTAACTCCGGATCTTTAACTATAAGAGTAGGAATGTTCAAATGGTAAATGCCTCCATACCTATTCAAATGATGCACATTTAATTCTGATGACAAGTTGCCTTAAATATGATCATACCGACTTTTGCCATAAGTATCATAAGCATACTTGATAAAATCGCCTAAACTCATTGTCCTGAACAGCGTTATATATGTGTCTCCCAATATTGGCCATGGCTTCAATTGTTTTATGCCCAACCTCTTGAAATAATTTGGAGGCCTAATGAAGATGTAACACAAGCCAACAGTCACAGCTCCAAGTAGTAAGTACGTGAACATCTCTTGTACAAGAAAAATATATATCAAAAAACCAAAATATTCAGAACGATAAAGAACAGTTGAAGAAAGGTTAGCACTTCCTGGAGAAATTACTTCTATGATACGAACAGTTTCTACAATAATTCCGAATGTTTAAATTATTCACTTGATACTCTCTGGCGGATGATTTAGATATATTGCGTTTTAGTATATATGACCTTCCCAATAAATAACAATGTACGAGGATTAATAAGTAAAAATGAGTTAATTTGAACTTATATATGTATATTACAATTTAAAGTTTGTCGCGAAATTCTGAGCTAACGTTCTTTATAAAATTAGTTTGCAATCGGATTTAATTGTTGTAGTAATATATACTAAGTAACTATACTATAACTAACAAAATTCATAGTTCGAAAGCACAAAAAAATGAAAATTTTTATGTTTTCGAACTAAAATGATTCTTAACATAATATTATTTTCCTTGAACGTCTTCTGTTGAGTCTTGGACCATTTCTACATTAATCTCTCTAAACATTTCACGAATTATCTCTTTATTACATCCTTATTATCCATTCTACTCAGTTTGTTGTTTATTTTCATAAACTGTTCCAGCCGAAAATTGTCCAAAAATCTTTAATTGTACAATCGTGTCAAACATCAGGACAATTATCGATGAAATGGTACAAATGAATCATTGTGTATTTAACCTGTTTTGAGTTTCTCTTTTATAAAAACACGAAGCGGGTTCAACCAATATCGATTCATGGTTGTCACTATTCAATAAAGACAAGCTGTATCCTGTTTTTCATCATTGGAACATTTTCGAGTATACGATAAAAACGAAATAATTCAAGATATAATATGGGGTTACATTGAATCTAGTCACTTCTAGTCATTTCGCCCCTAATTTCAATTTAATACAAACTTTACAAAAATTGCATATATGTATATACTAATGGACAAAACTAGAGCAACCGCCGAAAATAAATTCTGTTATCCGTAATTTTCGACTGCTTTTGTTCAAATTTTATATAATGAAAATTCAAGTCAAAACTCAGTTTACGTGTTTCAACAATTTTTGAAAAGTTCATTTTTAACTCTTTGGGGCCTTAAAAAAACTATTATGGAAGTTTTTTGTGTGGTGGAAATTTTTTAATATGATTTTCATAATCTTGTAAAGGGGATTTTTCTACATATATTCTAAAAATTTGATCAAAATCGAACCATATACATATAACGGAGATACAACCTTTTAAAATCAACAAACAGTTTAACAGTTTTCAGACTAAATCATGAAATCGGCATTTTTTTAAGGCCCTTATTCGTGGTCTAATTTTGATCAAATATTCAGGATATATCGCACCCCGGCAAGAAAAGTAACACAACTCAAAAATTTCAGTTTTTCAGAAATGACAAATAACGGAAACGAGAATGATTTTCAATTTATTTTTTCAAAATATTTGAAAAGTGAATTTCGTGTTAGAGGCATATCGTTTCTACTGAACATGGAGACACGTCATACGGATTTATTCGTGACTTAATCTCAAAATGATCATTTTTTGAGTTGTGTCACTTTTCTTGCCGGGGTGTGATATGTAGAAAAATCCGCTCTACACGATTATTAAAATCATATTAAACAATTTCCACCACACAAAAAGTTTCCGAATACAGTTTTTTTAAGCCCCCAAAGAGTTAAAAATGAACTTTTCAAAAATTGTTGAAACACATAAAATGAGTTCTGGCTTGAATTTTCATTATACAAAATTTGAACAAAATCAATCGAAAATTATGAATAATAGAATTTTTTTCGGTGGTTGCTATAGTTTTGTCCATTAGTGTAAATTAAATTTTGAATTAAAAACAGTAAATAAATTAAGACACAAGGTATTAAGCAACTTATTAATTATATCACATAAACATTTACCAATAAAATAACATGATTTACCTCGGATTAATTTAGATAAAAATTGTATTCACTGATGATCCTGGTCATAAGTCTCGAAAGTTATGTGAGTGCTTTTCGAAAAATTAATTATATCTTATTTAACTAAGGCACTATGATTAATCAATCGATTTTATGAACTTGACGAGAATCTCCCCTCCGTCTATTTAAAAATATTGCGGTTGCATTTATTATCGCGAATAAAATTAAAAGATTACACTTACCCCAATGCTAACACTGGAATATTTTACTGCAAATGTTCTTATACTAAATATTTCTTTACAATGTTTGCATAAATAAAATGTCAATCTTCATTCATTTTAACGATCTCCTGATGAAAATAGAGTAAGTTCTGTTTCTTAGGATGCTGAATGTTGGGAAAACGGTTCACGATTGCACATTACCCTCAAACAGCAATATCATTTATACTTGTGTTTATCAATCCCTAAATAACCTGATCTCCTAATTGCAATTGCGTTTCAATGCCACTTTTAAAAATGAAATATGAACTACGCACGGGTGCGTGCAGAGAATTTCGAAGGTTGAGAAGATTAGATGTGGTTTGTTTTTTCTACCGTTAATTCATAGAATTTATTAAGAAAATACGGTAAAAAGAAATGAAAAGGGCTTTGTTGCTATTATATTTAAATTTTCTGCATAATTGAAGCAATAAAAGTTGTTCTTATATGGCTTTAATCAAGAAAATTATTTTCAAGTTGCATATGACACTCAATTATCCAATAGGGCCAAATAACAAATGCTTCGTCAGTGAACTTTCTCGGACGACAAAAAGACTGTCTTTTTTATTTATAATCACATATACAGTGTGTCAGTTTAATATTCCGTTCTTCAATGGTCACATTGATTGTAAAAATCTGAAAAAAATTCCTGTAAATCTTTATCGACCTGTTCTATCTTTAGAAACTATTTTCAACTTTGTAGCACTTCCGGTTATACCTAACGTGGCCGTTTATTTATTTTTTTAAAACGGGACACCAGTAATTTCTTCATAGTTTTTACTCAATAATTATTTATTTATAACATTCAAACATTTATGAAACATATCATAGCTTTTATTTTATTTTTTGGCATTTTTAAAAATTTTGTGAAAACGTGACATTTTGGTGTCCCGAAGCATAGCTTCGGGACAATGGGACAGGCTACCTAAAAACGGGACGTATGGTCATATTAGTTATACCGGAAGTAGCTGTTAACTTTTTATTTTAAATGGAATCCCCCATTTTTAATGGAATTTTTGGATTCCTCGTCAAATGTTAAATAAGGTGTATGTGAGATGTCTTATCTCTAAAATTTGCGGTTTCCGATTTATTCCGAAGAGTTCGAACATATTGACATCTGCGGGCTCCCATGGAAATCGATCTCGTACCTTATCCACTGCGACTTTCGGAATCGGACTTCTAAGGTTCCAAGAGGGCTTAATGAGCTACGTATTTGAATTTCAAAAAATGTTTTTCCGGTATAACCGGAAGTGCTATAAAGTTGAAAATATTTTCTATAAATAGATGAGGTCGATAAAGATTTTCGGGAATTTTTTCAGATTTTTACATGGCTTAATTACTATAGAAGAACGGAATATTAAACTGACAACCTGCATGTTCCGGTAAATAAAGATAATTGAAAAATGTACACATTTACTTGCGAATGTATACACTTACCAAAGGGCCTGGTTAACGTAGATAAATATTTCAAAATAAATAAATATATACACTTTAACCGGGAAATGTGTAGGTTTACCAACACTCTTTAGAAAAAATAAAAATCAATCATATTCTTTTACGAACGATGTTTAGATTTTATTATTACATGATGAATTACCGTGACCTCATAATTATAAAGATTATTTTCTATTCTACAGACACATTTCTTGATTCCGCATTTTCCCTCACAATAGCATCTTTTGTACCTTTTATCTTCAGATAAGGATTGTATTTCAGCAATTTCTCTTAAATATTTTTCTGCATTGGAAATGTAGGTGATTGATAAAAATTTCTGTTGACATGATTTACACCTTACTTAACCTTTAAACTTATCTTACCTTAGCTCGCTCTTTAGTTTAAGTGTTAAGGTGATGCAGGGTAAATGGAATTAGAGTAAATAACATTTTTTTACATTTACTACACCTTTACTTTTACCGTAACCTATACAAATAAATGATTATCACAATTAAAAATATTTCATTTCGTGCTTTGCTTATATTAATTATGTAAAATGTTTACTTTACATGAGGAAAGAAGCATTAATTATTGTTTGATACGCTTCAAAGCTACCCAATATCCACCCTGAACAGCATTTTGAAATGAGCCCTTTTTAAACTTCAGGGGATTTTCAGTTTTTTTAGTAGAAACAATTTCAAAATTTAACAATAAATTGTAGAGGAGAACCTTGGATTCCAAAATAGCAAATCTAGAACCGATACAATTTCTTGGACCAACTCCAAATGGAATGTATGAATATGGAATAATTTGGTCTCGATTTTCGTCTGAAAATCGTTCAGGGTCAAAAACTTCTGGATTCGGAAAGTATTTGGGGTCTCTATGAAGACCAAATATAGGTAACCAAAGTACATTGCCTACTTTTAAATTCACGGGTTTTTCATCTGGATATTTTGCTTCAATTGTGTAGGGTTTTGTGCAAACTCGATCTATTGAAAATGCCGGCGGCCATTTCCTCAGTATTTCTATGAAAAAATAAATGTTTTAATAATTTTCCTTTTAGCTGAAACTGAAACTGTTCTACCAGAAAACACCATGTCCATATACTTCATTTTTAATAGGGCATCATAAGTCAGTTTTCCGTCGTTTAGTTTATGAGTTTCACGAATTTCTCTCCTCAATTTGTCTTGAATGTTCTTGTTCAATGCTAATTCGTGAGCACCATAACAAAGAGCTGTGGACACAGTATCAAATCCAGCAAAAAAAAAGACTAAAGCTTGTGAGGTAATATCGTCATTGGTCAGATATTTCGCTTGTTTAAATTTAACTTTATCTGGAAATATATTTCAAAAATATTGGAGGCATTAATAATGTAAATTTTGATATCTACCAAAATATGAATCTTCTTGTACTGTCGCATATCCAGTTTCAATGGTATTGCTTTCTTCTATTTTGTGGCCTTTTCTTGCTTCCAAAAGCAAATTGATCATATCTTTTCTTACAATGTTTTTCTCTTCTCGAACTTTAATAGTTTCAGTGATTGTATTATGGAAGAATGCAGTGGTTTTTTTATCAAAAATGCTAAGTTTCAAATACTAAAAACCATAAAAACATGCTATTGAAAAATATTACCTTCATAGAAAATATTAATTACTTTGAATATTCTAGGAAGTGTAAAGAAAAGGAGAAATTTTAGAGTTATTAAAATTGAGTTAAAACTTGTAATAGTCTTGCCCATTATATAAAATGTATTGTTTGGTTCTTCCAGAGAATTTACTTTTAACCCAAAGGCGCTGGTCGCAATAACATCATTGGTAAATCTGAAAATATAGTGCCAGGGTTGATTTTGGAAATACACAACATTAGTAACTAATAATAACTGTTATTACCTGGAAAATGTGTCTTTCATTTCCAGCTCTATTAGATTTTCTTCTTTATTCATAAAATGTGTTGAAAAATTTTCAGCAGCTTCATTGATTACCCCAAACATGTGCTTCATTTTACTACTTGTGAATGAGCCGCTTAATGTGGCACGCATTTCTCTCCATTTTTGACCTTTTATAAATCACAATTTTTATTAACCAATATTTTGAATAGAACCAGACCACTAACCTGTCAGTGTAAATAAATTATTGGACCATAATGGATCAGATTCGGGATTAAGGAATCCTCTATGATCAGTAAAGTGATCAAAATCTTTAATGGCTAATTGTTTAATTAATTCTGGATCTTTCACCATAAGAGTAAGAATGCTGAACTGATAAATACCTCCATATCTATTTAAATAATGCAGAACTGCTTCGAAAAACGAATTACCTTAAATATAGTCTTACCGACTTTTGCCAAAAGAATCGTAAGCATTCTTGACAAAATCACCTGCACTTGATATCCTCAATATCGTTATATATAAATTTCCCAATATTGGCCATGGCCTCAGTTGTTTTACACCCATTCTCTTGAAATGATTGAGAGGCCTAATGAAGACATACCACAAAGCCACAATTGCGGCTCCAACGAGTAAAACCATTAACATTTCTTCTGCCTAAAAAAAAAATAGATCAAAAAAACCAAAATACACGCAACAATAATGAAAAATTGAGGAAAAGTTAACCCATCCGAAAGAAATTAGTTCTAAGATAAGAACTGATTTTCACAATGATTCCTAATATTTAAATTACTCACTTGATGCTCTCTGACGACTGGTTTAGATCTATTACGTTGTAGCACGTATGACCTTTCAAATGAATAATAATATACGAGGATTAGTAAGTAAAAAATAGTTAAATTGAACCTATGAATAGTCAGATTCAAAGTTTGTCGTAAAATTCTGAGTCAACGGTTTTAAAAAAACCAGTGTGAAATAGGATTTAAATGTTGTGATAACTTGGATTAATTAACTAATTAAATTCATAGACTTTTCATTTTTTTATTCTTTCTAATGAAAGTGCTTCTTAACAATATGCAATTTTCCTCAAACGTCTTTCATTGAGTCTTCGACCGTTTCCACATTGACCTCTTTAAACCTTTGATGAATTATTTTTTGATTTCACCCCTATTATTCATTCTATTCAGTTTTTGATTTCCATGAGCTGTTCCTGCCAAAAGTTACCCAAAAATATTTAATAGTCTTCATTTATTAGTTCGTGGAATATGAGGACAATTATCGGTAAAATGGTATATTTGGTTCTTTATAAATGTTTAACCTGTTTTAACTTATTTATTTATCAGATATAAGCTTTTGCAATCGGCTTAAAACGGCATTTTTTGAATATTTAAACTTGAATATCTCAAAATTCTGATGTGATAGAGAAATTCTGCGGCCGGCTTTGGATTTAGCACATCTAAAAGCATACAGTACACGTGGAATTGTGCAAACACTTTTTGCAAAGTTTAATTTTGTAGGCCTGTGTAATTGTCCAATTTTTAAATAAACATCAATAGATACAGACAGCATTCACGCATTCATTGCCACCTTAACATGAAATCGGGAATCAAAAATTATATTAAGATTTAATTATTTTTGTGTTATTGAATTAGTACTACCGTGTTTAATGTCAGTAACGACGTGCTTCAATTTCAACTTTGAAAATACTATATATTCAAAAAGATTTGCGATAGTTAGAAGGTGCTGTATCCGCCTAGAAAACAACGGAAATCATTTTGAACATATGAACATATGCTGTAAATTTAGTTGTTCTTTTTATTATGTTTGCTCATTTTTTATTGTTTAATATTACTGTTAATTAATATAATTAAGTTAATATGACAATTCAGCCATTGGAATATTATCAAAATTTAAATGACCTGAACTGTTAACTGATCTGGGCTATTATTTATTCTTAAAAAAATTAAAAAAATAGATGCAGGTTCGTAATTGGAAGTTTCTTGATTGAAAGACCAAAAAAAGACTAAAATACTTTTAAACTATAATGTATAATTAATAATTTAACGAATTCGGAATCAAAAGAGCTTTCAGAATTTGATATCAGAACATCAAGGCCGTATTTCAAAAAATTAAGTTAAGATTTCATAATTATGACATGTCACATTAAACAATCAACAAAACCACCTTAAATAGCATTAAAAGTTGTTTTAGAGAAGTGTTATCGGTTTTACTCTAGGTCGAATATTAAAGCCAGAAATAAATAATAGTAAAATACAAATATTCGATTTCTTCAAAAACCAAAAACTGTTTCGAGGATTTCTAAATGTCGTTTTCTTATATGTAGGGTAAATACTGGGGAGCTGCCGCGGAGGGAGAGATGCTGCAATGTAAAGGTACCTTCTTGCCAGTCTATAATAGACGTCCAAACTATAGATTGTCAATGAATCAAAACATGTACTAAGCAAGGAACAATAGTTTCTACCTAAGTTTTATGTCAGTTGTATTTTATTGTCACATTTTGTTCCTTAAGTGAAATAATTAATATCAAACTTTTTCCGTAGAGATAAATATACGTCTGCTCCATGTTATTCACTAATATTTGTCCATATTCATAAGGTTTATTGAATTTCTCGGAACCTAGTAAAGGTATTTCAAAGAGGTTATCTTCGTTTTAGGCATGTGATGAGCAGTAGTAGGTCAATAATCATCAACTTCAGATATGCGGCATCTCATCCAACGACTTGGGTGAGACGCCACATTGTAGACCGGAAAAAAATGTTTTGTTTTTTTTTGTAATATAATTTATGCCTCTTTTTTGTGTAGATTAAAAGGAAAATGTTTAAGTTAATTTGTGTTGAATTTGTGGAAATTTTAAAATACACATTTAATAAAATATGACAATTTTTCCGAATGTGCGGCAACTCTCCTGTATTTACCCTACTTTTATTTGCGTAACTTTTTCCCCATTTAACGAAATCTGTATGTATTACAAAGATACCCATTTTGGCTCTCCCTATGTTGGACACATCAGAAGTGTGTTTTCAAAAGGGGATATCTACATGTTATCTCTTTTTCAGAAAATAGAAAAAACTGATTGGAAAAGCCCGTAGGTCTATAAAAAATTATGTTACTATTTAGATACTATGTAATAACAATATTATAACTGCACATTTTGATAAAATATTTAAACATGTTGTTATGTATTACTTAATTCTACTAAATATAATAAAATAAATATAATAAGTAAATATCCTCTTTTGAAAAGACATCTTAATAATGTCCCCTTTTGTTCTGTACGATATATAAATATTATAAACAAATTTAAAATTATTTAGTATTTTTTTGGTCCGAATTTTAATCACTCATTCAACGTCAAAAAGTAATGCAAAAATGTTATATTAATTATGGTTCAAAAATGCAGCATAAAGGTGCTACGGCCCTGTAATAATAGAACACGTTGTTTAAAATTCAATTTATTGGAAACATATTTCTTTTTCTTTCAGACCAAGTTGTTGAGATTGTGTATTTGAGTTTAGGGAATAAAATCCCATACTCATTGAAAAAAAATGTAAATATCCCTTTTTGAAAAGACGTTCCTCATATGTATTTTTTTATCATCCTGAATAGAGTTAAAGGATTACACTAACCTTAATTACACTTTTATATTTTACTGCAAATGCCCTTATGGTATAAATCCTTTACAATGTTTGGATAAATTAAATGTCAATTTTTATTCACGTTAACGACCCCTGACGAAAATAGAGAAACTACTCAGTTTCTTAGTATGTCAAATTTTATAAATGCGATTCACGATTGCAAATCATCCTTAAACAGCAATATTATTTATACTTATATTTGTCAAATAGTATCAGTAATTAATTTTAATTTGATAACACTTTTAACGAAATAAATATCAAGTACTAGTGGCTGCGCAGAGAGGTTTGACTTGGAAGATAATTTAGAATTATAATAATGCGGGCCACATAATCTATTGTGTACTAAGCTAGGGCCGCATGTTTTTATTGTTCAAAAAATGAATAAAAAACGATTGTTAGAATGATTAGGTATATTATGTATTTATTAAACCCAATGTTTTTTTAACTAAACTAAAA
>JABRWK010000291.1:0-23553 GCA_013372445.1 Hypothenemus hampei | reverse complement strand
CACCCCCCACAGACTTTAGCAGCTCTTACTCAAGAAGTTCAGATAGCTTGGAATGAGATACCCCAAGAACTTATCGACAACCTTATTAGATCCGTACCCAGGCGTATCAATGAATGTATTAGGAATCGTGGGTTTTCAACACATTATTCAACCAATTTTTGCAATACATTCTTTGATTTTGCTGAAAATGTAATCATTTAATAAGTAAGTGGCTCTGAACCTGTATACCAAAAATTATTAAAATCTAATGAACATTTACAGGTGTTTACCTTTCTTTGTCACGCAGTATACAAACGTATCACAATATTTGTAATCCGTTTTCGCTGCAGTTTAAAAATATATTCAGCGCAAACGTAACAAAACTTATTAGGGTCGTTAATACAAGATTCTAATTTACTAACAATGACAGAATAATTAACTTAATTGTATTAGTGTTATTTTAAAACTTCCTGTTTCCGTATTCAACCACTAAAAATTTTAAATAAAGACTGGTAGTCAACGGTAGCTGACAGGGTAAAATCATCATTATCGATATATGGTATGTTGCCTATCTTATTAATTATACATAAAAACAAAACTGCACCAAAACAAAATAATTTTTTTGCAGGCCTGTGTAATTTTTGTAACCCAACATGATTAAATATTCATTTAATTATTAATATTAGAGAATTTCTTTTTACCTAATGCATCAATAATGTCCAGAATTCTTAAATATCCATTTCAATTGTTGAGCAGTGTACTTCATATTTAATACAGCATCGTAAATCAGTTTTCCGTTGTTCAATTTATGTGTTTCACGAATTTCTCCTCTTAAATTGTCTTGGACGTCCTTGTTCATTGCTAATTCGTGAGCGCCATAACAAAGAGCTGTGGCGACAGTATCAAATCCAGCAAAAAAGAAGATTAAAACTTGTGCCGTAATATGGTCATTGGTCAGATATTTCGCTTGTTTAAATTTAACTTTATCTGGAAGTATATTTCGAAAACATTGCAGGCATTAATAATGTAAATTTTGAAATTTACCGAAATATGAATCTTCTTGTACTGTCGCATAACCAGTTTCAATAGCATTGCCTTCTTCTGTTTTATGGCCTTTTATTGCTTCCAAAAGTAAATTGATCATTTTATTTCTCTCGATCTTTTCTACCTTCACGCAGTCTAATAATTTCTGTGATTGTATTACGGAAATATACAGTGGTCTCTTTATCTAAAATGTTAATTTCGAAATACTAAAAACCATAAAAACATCGTATGTAAATACATTACGTACAAGGAATACATTAATTACTTTGAAAAACTCCAGGACGCATTGCATAAAATGTATTTGGTTCTTCCAACAAATCTATTAACCCAAAAAGTGCTGGTCGCAATGACATCAGTGGTATGTCTAAAATTAAAGTACAGCAGTTAGTTTTGTAAGTACACATCACACAAGTTACCTGGTAAATGTGTCTCTCATATCCAGCTCTATATACAGGCTGTACCAAATTAAGTGCTCACCATTTGTAACTTCGTTATTAGTGAAGATAGAGTCTGTATATTTCCTTTCTTTTTCATAAAGTGCATTGAAAAATTTAGAGCAACTTCATTGATTACCCCATAAATGTGCTTCATTTTGCTACTTGTGAAGGAACCGCTCAATATGGCACGCATTTCACTCCATTTGTAACCTTATAAATCACAACTTTTACAACCAGTATTTGTAATAGAACCAAACTATTTCAAACCATTTAATGAGAGTAAATTATTTGACCACAATAGATCAGTCTCTGGATTGACCAATGTTGTATGATCTGTAAAGTGATCGAAATCTTTAATGGTTATTTGCTTAATTAACTGTGAATCTTTAAGCACAAAAGTAGGAAGGTTCAATTGATAAATGCCTCCGTACCTATTCAAATGATGTGTACTTAATTCTGAAGACAATTTACCTTAAATATAATCACACTGACTTTTTTGCCAAAAGAATTATAAGCATGCTTGACAAAATCACCCATACTCAATGTCCTGAACACCATTCCATATGTCTACCAATATTGGCCATGGTTTCAATTGTTTTACATCCATCCTTTCCAAATGATTCACAGGACTAATGAATACATACCACAACCCCATAGCCACAACTGCAGCTAGTAAGTACACATTACGTTAACATTTCTTCTACCAAACAAAAAAGAACTAAAAACCAGAACACACACAATGATAATTAAAGATTGAAGAGAAATTAGTTCTAAGGTATGAGCAGTTTTGATAGTGTTTCCAAATATTTAAATTCTTCACTCGATGCTCTCCGGATACTGATTTAAATTTGAAATTTTTTGTATATGTATATGACCAGACTTGACCTTCCAAATGATTAATAATGTACAAGGATTTAAATGTTGTAATAACGTGTGCTAATTAATAACACTATAATTAACAAAGTTCATAGCCTTTTATTTTTTTAATGATTTTTAACTAAAATGCGTCTTAACGATATGCAATTTTCCTTAAGCGTCTTACATTCTTTCTTGAACCGCGTTCACAATAACGTTTCTGAACTTCTGATGCATTATTTGTTGGTCATATACATTTTATTACTCATTCTACTGAGTTTATTGTTTAGTTTCATAAACTGTTCCAACCAAAAATTGTCCAAAAATTTTCAATTGTGCAATTTTGTAAAACATCAGGATACTTATCGGTAAAATGATTCAAATGGTTCATTTTGACTGTTTAACCTCAAGTGATTTATGAATATAGTTAGAAATTTACGTTTGACATATAGCCATCAATACTACGTTTACATGCACACGCTTAAGGGCAAAGACACATTATTGTGACGTCACGTGAACACACGTAATTTCACGTGAACTTATGAACGTAATAGTACATGAGCTCAGGTTGGCGTGGAATACACGTCATAAACCTATTTGTGTGACGTCAAAATAATTGACTTTTCCTGTTTGTGCTTTAAATTAGTAACTTAACTGAACAATTACGAATTTTAATAAGTTACATATAAACCTTCATTTATTTTAACGAATCCCTGACAGAAATATAGAAGGTTTTCAGTTTTTTAATATGTCGAAATTTGGTTTCTTGAAAAAGCGGTTTACGATTGCTATTCATCCTTAAACAGCAATATCATTTATTTATTTGTTTATCAAACAGTATCAATAATTGCGTAAATTCGATATCGCTTTTAACAAAATAAATACCATGTACTAGTGGCTGCGCAGAGAGGTTTGACTTGTAAAGTACGGTAGGATTAAATTAAATGTGATTTGGATTAAGGAACAGATCTAACCTTTAATTCATAGAATTTAAAAGGAAAATAAGACAAAAAGCAATGGAAAAGGGCTTTGTTGCTTTTATACTGAACCTTACAGGATAATTGAAGCAATAAAGAGTAATCTTATACATATAGCTTTTCATTTTAATCCAAATGATGTTGAAACTTTCGTTTGGATTTTGTATTCTGCAATATATACATTTTCTTAGCAATTCTTCATTGGCCAAGTCCTTACACGTTTTGTAAACTTTCTTCATGATAAGAGGGTTTATGTGGAATTGTTTAGTATGGTCATACTTAGCTGAGTCTTTCAAATATTTACACCACGTAACTTTACATAGTCCAGGGACGGGTTCTTATTCGTTGATTGTACGTGAAAGAATATTACCCTTACAACTCGTTTCATTTCTGCTAAATTGGTAGCATTTTCTCGAATAGCATATCCATAACAAGCCTGAATTTTGTTCTTGGCTGCATCAGTAAGATGGTTCTTTCCAGCGAAACTTTTTCCATCTGCTAATTTTTTACTACGAAATAGGGTTTTCAATTTTCTTAGCGTCGATCTCATACGCTTTTGTATATGTCCTATACATTTGAGTTTTTCTATTTAGCACTCAGATCTTTAAAACATGTTATTCTTCGTCAGTTCTTTGAAGACTTTACTGTCTCTGTCTCCCAAGAACTTGATATACCGTACGATGTAAAGACTTACAGATCATGACAAATAACGCCTTGCGCTTCCATTTTTCCACTTATTCCAGGATAGTTCGTAGTACACGAAGGAAGATGGTTGTTTTCATATTTCTGGGGATATCGATCTTTCAACATTACTACTACATCGATAACTTTACCACTATCAAGGCTTGTAGCAACGACTACCCCATTATTAGAGATATATCCTTGTTTTTGCCGGTCACCAACTACTGCTATTGATATATCAGTTGAGTCTTATTGAGAGTGATAGCTTTATTAATAGTTTGTGATATTGACGGCTGAACGGAAACTTTGGCACTCTCCCCCATGACTTTAGGATACGTATCATGACATTGTGAAGGAAGGAGTAGGTTCATCAACGCACAAACCATTTTAGCTGAGGCAAAACCTTTAACAATGCATCTCATCAAATATGTTAAATACAAGTTTATATCGAAGGCGGTATTTGTTTTGTTCTATCTCATATTAGAAACGGTTCTAGTGTTGAAAAAAAATTACCTTTAGCACAGTGTATGTAAGATACTGATATAGCTGCAGCCAATCCAACTCGCTTTATTATCATCATATGAATTAATGAACCATACCTTTTGCAGCCAACTATTTCATTCAGTTATTCAGATAAATGCTTTATATCAACCAAATCGTACTCTTTATCGCCTTCAAATGAATCATACATCTTCAAATTTTACCTTATTTTAGTATTTGTCGGTGTAGATAAAGAGAAGCCTGACACAAGCAATGACGAAGGGACAGGCGGAGAAAAGGAAATAGAGAGAACTTCTTGTATAGAATCCCGAAATAAATTCAGTTTCAACAAAATTTCCCTTGTTTGCTGCTTTTTTCATGCCAACATTTTTGAGTTTACCGATTGTTTCTGGCCGAAGTATGGTCAATTGTGAAACAAAACATTAACAAAATAATAAATTTGAGTGGAAAATCACAATGAAACCCTGCAAAACTTCGAAATCATTTTTTTCCGAAAATCGGCGTTTTCTCAAAACCATGTTTTTCAACCTTTCCGAACATTTTTCTCAAGTAGATATCACGTTGCTTGTTTTTTATTTTGTCTGGTAATAGTTAGAGAACGTTGATATGAAGATAGATTAACCAAAAAAACTTAGGTAGCATTGCAAAAAATTTAAGACCGGGTTGAAAAATAATGTTTCTTACTCGAGTACTTGCAATTTTCTTCAAAATCGAAAGAAAAGGTCGAGCTCCATTACGACATAGCAGAAATTTCAAAGAACAATATAAGACAAAAACCATCAAAAGCTAAGCAATATATCCAGAAAATTGATAATTTTGCCGTATAAGTAGATGCGCCCCTCAATCAAGAAAATTAAATTCCTGTTGCATATAAGACTTACAAGTCACTTGTCAGTGAAAGTTATCCAATAAGAACTCTCAGTAGCTAAATAACAAATGTTTTTGTTGCTGGATCTCTTCATATGTACGATAGAACGACAATACTGTACTCTATTATTTGGAACCACATACACACATAAAAAGACATTCACGATTAAAAATATTTCATTTCGTCTTTTACCTTTATTAATTTTATTAAATTTCTTACTTCACATGTTTTAAGAAAGGATTATTATTGTTTGATACGCTTCAAACCCAGCCAAAATTCACCCTTAACAGCATTTTGAAATATACTCCGTACAGGCTTCAGAGGATTTGCTGTTTTTTTAATGGGAACAATTTCAAAATTTAACAATAAATTGTATATGAGAGCCTTGGATTCCAAAATAACAAATCTGGAACTGATACAGTTTCTTGGGCCAGATCCAAATGAAATGTATGATTATGGAATAATTTGGTCACAATTTTTGTTTGAAAATCGTTTAGGGTCAAAGACTTCTGGCTTTGGTAAATATTTTTCATCTGTACGAAGAGCAGATATGGGTAACCAAAGTATATCATTCACTTTTAAATGCAATGGTTTCTCGTCTGGATATTTTGGGTCAATTGTATAGGGCATTGTGCAAAGTCGATCCGTTACTAGAATTGGTGGTTCATTTCTTCAGTATTTCTATAAAAAAATAAATGTTTTGGTTATTTCCCTTTTACGTTAAACTAAAATCATTTTACAACAAAACACCATGTCCATATATTTCATATTTAATAATGCATCGTAAGTAAAGTTTTCCGTCGTTTAGTTTATCAGTTTCACGAATTTCTTCTCTTAATCTGTCTTGAATGTCCTTATTCACTGCTAATTCTTGAGCGCCACAACAAAGTGCTATGGATACGGTATCAAATCCAGCAACAAAGAAGACTAAAGCTTATGACGTAATATCGTCATTGGTCAGATATTTCGCTTGTTTAAATTTGACTTTATCTGGAAGTACATTTCGATAATATTGGAGGTAATAATAACGTAAATTTTCACATCTATCGAAATATGAATCCTCTTGTACTGTGACATATTCAGTTTCAATGGCATTGTCTTCTTCTGTTTTATGACCTTTTCTTGCTTCCAAAAGTAAATTGATCATATCTTTTCTCTCGATGTTTTTCTCTTCTCGCACTTTAATAGTTTCAGTGATTGTATTATGGAAGTATTCAGTGGTCTTCTTACCAAAAAGGCTAATTTTGAAATACGAAAAACCACAAAATCATGCTCTGGCAAAACATTATGTGCAAAGAAAATATCAATTAATTTTAAAATTTTAGGAAATCCAAATAATATCATTAATTTTAAAGTTGCCAAAAGTGAGGAAAAATTTATAATATCCTTGCCCATTGTATAAAATGTATTGTTTGGTTCTTCTAACGAATCTACTTTTAACTCAAAGGCGCTAGTCACAATGACATCATTGGTAAATCTGAAATTATAGATATATAATATAATATATTATATATTATATTATATTATAATAAGCTGATAAAAATAAATACATAATTAATACTTCTTCTTTTATTTCTTTCTTACAAATTACACCATTTATTTATTGTTCTAGTGTTAATTATTTAAAAATATTTTTAAAAAGTCAAAACTTTTTGGTAGACAATTTCAATTTTTTTTCCGTTATTCGTAGTTTTTGTAATGTAACTTTTTTATTTATTAATTATGATTTATTTTTATCAGCGTAATATAGCGTTTTACAGTAAAATGGCGGACTTAACTCAAAATCGACAAAAATGGAGTTAACTTGTTTTAGCAGTAACCCGACGATTTATTCTAAAAGAAAAAACCAAATAAACATAGACTACTTGTTCTAAAAAAGAATCATATTGGGAGAACCACCCATATGGAACATATGGATACTCTGTATCTTGGAAATGAAGCGTTTTCGGAGTTATGCTTATATGAACTTTTTTCACAAAAAAACCTCAGCAATCACATCTTAAAATCTTTCGCACATATTTAGATACATCCTGTATAATGAATTTTAAAGTTATTCAAAATCCATTAATGTTTCTAATAACATTTCCCATTTTATAAAATCTATTGTTCGGGTCTTCAAGGGAATCCACTTTTATTCCAAATGCTGAGGTAGTAATTACATCATTTGTAAATCTAAAACATATATGTATACATAAATACAAATTACAGTGCTGTATTACACTGTTCTACAAAAAATTTTTACAAATTTAAATCGGAAAACAACAAAATATATCGGGTGGTTGTCTTTAGTTTAAATCCTCTGGATCATAGGTATAGAATAAATATTAAAATTTTAGACTTCTTTTTCTCTAACTAAGAAAGTAAGAATTAACACTCGAGAGACCTGCCTCCGCTAGTTTTTTTCTCGTTTAGTCACTTAACGGTCGCTTCTGTCACACAGAGCTAGAAACTTCAAATATCTATGTCTAGCACCCTCTTAAAGGGAGGTTCAAGTATGTCGAAGTATCCAACAAGAAATCGATAAAAAAAAAAAAGGTACTTTTTTTTTAAATTTAATTTAATTCAAGACACACTCCACCTAAAAAAAAAGAATTACAATCTTTTTTTTAAGTTAAGGCAAAGTTAATCGAAGTAAGAGCCGCTTGGGTCTAAATGTTGTTGCCAACAATGAACAAGTTTATTTGTAGTAGGACTTAACTGTGGAATTTTTGATTCAATGAATGCTTCCAGACCATTGGATTGCCGCTTGATTTTTCGAGATTTTATTTTTCTTAAATCCTATCCTGTACATACTCTAGGTCCAAGTGTAAAATGAAGTGCTCTTATTTTTTTATTTATTGAAGCGTTATTGTGATTAATAGAACATTGAAGCTGTGATGGCATATCTGACTTTTTGATGAAATTGTCGAAGGTTTTTAACCTTTAGACTGCCGGGATTTGAAGTATCAAACTGTCCTTTAAAAAAGCCCCAAATTTGTATTTTGTATCATGTATCGACTATATACAAACCTCATATCATGGCCCGAGCCGATATATCGGTTTTCCGGCAGCCTAGAGGTTAAAGACTCTTAGCTTAAATTTGATAGTAAGACATGAGATTTCAGTTTTGATTCAAGAATTTATTTTGTTGTTAGTTAGCATCAGACTTTAACTGTACAGCAGAAGAATTCTTTAGAATATACTCAACCTCATCTATTATTATTGTTCTTTTTAATAATTGTTAAAATATATAAGGGTGTCTGGTTGTCGATGAAGGGCGGCTGTATCTGATAAATTATTTGAGATATAGGCCTGAAATGAAATGTTTTATGATAAAATGAGGGACCAAAATTTTATTAAAATTAATTCAATTTTTATAAATTATCTGAAAGCTGGCACCACTGGCTGGTAGTTTTATAATAAAAGATAAGTTGGCTTTGAAACAGAAACCAAAACGATTCATTAATTTGACAAATTAATGCTATACTAAATGTATTTATTATTTAAAAAAATAATTTGGGTATTGAGTATTTTGTTAAATACTGTTATAAACACGTGTTCTAATGAAGAAATCTTTTATGTTGACTACGTGTTTTCATCGCCATAAAAATACCGCAACTGTAGAAACAACCTGTGGAAAATACTGTAGAAAATTAACCTTAAATGGAATTTTCTAATTTATTTTATTAAAAATAAAAATTATAGTTGTTCAAAACCTTTCCCATCACGTTCAATACAATATTGAAGTTTTGTCAAAATTGAATTGACAGATTTTTAAATTTTTATTGTATTCAAAATTGCAATAACATTTGTAATTTTTATCTTCATATCTGTACTAATAATAACTATCTCTTTATAAAGGAGTTCTTTTATACAATCGCAAAAATAAGTAATAATAAATAACAAAGATCTAAGCATTTTAGGTGTCGACAAGATGGTAATTATGAAAATATATTTGCCCTCCCAATCCAAGAAAAAGGAAATTTTTAGTCTAAGAAACGTCGTACATTCCGATCACAATTCAATGCGGGCGAACTATCATTCTAAATCCAAATTGTTTCCTTCAGGGTCTCAAAGAAGCATCTCCTAAAAGCGGGAGTAATGAAACAATAAAAAAGTCCAAATATATTTTTAAAAAAATGAAGACTTACAATTTTTCCTATTATTCCACATTAGACATTTAAATTCCAGCTGTATTGACGATCAACTTTCCGCATCATTGACCAAATAGGGCTATAGTGTGTATTTACCTGTTTATTATTACTAAATATGGCTTCGTTTGACTATAATTTTCTTGACATAAAGCCACCTTCCTCATTTATCATATTCTGTAACCAATCACTAAAGTTTAATCTATTGGCATTATCAAAATCTCTATAACTCAAAGTTTAGTTGAGCAGAATGTGATAGGGATGCATATTATATTCTTAACACTTCATGCATATTTGTTTTTGGAAATTCGAATCCTCTTGGTGTCTGTTTCATACTTAATAAACGAGAGAATATTAAGAACGTTCTCTTGATTTCCGATTCTGCGATATTGTGTGATGAGACGAATAGAAAGTACAATTCTTGTTTAACCACTCTTTTAAACACATTTCTGGAATAATGTTTCCTTTATAGCTGCTTAATATTGTAGTCTCTTTTGCAATTGTAGCATTTCATAACATTCGTAGGTATACTTGTTCGTCAGTACATGCCATTAGGACAATATTCAATAAAATAATCGATTATCAAAAATTTTTCAATCAATATAACATTGGATAATGAAGTTAAAAACTAAAAATTGAAATGTCATAAAACCAGTGCATGTTTTGTCAGAAAAATTAATACTTTTTGTTTCTCTCCAAAGTCTACTTATTTTTTTACTATAAAAGTTGCTGACGGTCTTTATTTAATACTTTAATTTGCACGGTATTCATCAACGTCTCAATTCAATTGAAATTTTATTCAATTTGAAATTTTTTAAAAAATTTAGAAAGTATGTATGAAGTTTAGACAATTTCTTTTAACTACCCCTGTAGAATTGATATACAATAAATTCATAGTGAATTTAGAAACATTTGAAATGATCTGTAGAAAAATAAAATAATTTTCTAATTTGCTCTAATAATTTTTCATTTATCTCTATTTAAATTCGTTAGAATATTTTCTTTTTTGTTTCACAGAAAATTTGAAATAAGAAATCTACATAATTAACACATTTTATTACGTATATTTTATGTAAAACTTAATAGTGAATTTTTCCAAATAAAATGCATTTTTGAAAAGTAATTGTCATTTTTCTGCAAATTTTCAACCTTCATTGTATTTTAAATTTTTTATTTCAAAGTTATCAAGGCCAATGGTTTGCCGGATAC
Source organism: Hypothenemus hampei (assembly GCA_013372445.1). Lineage (NCBI taxonomy): Eukaryota > Metazoa > Arthropoda > Insecta > Coleoptera > Curculionidae > Hypothenemus > Hypothenemus hampei. Next base: position 12,872 of record JABRWK010000291.1, on the reverse strand, counting down.
AACTGTTCTTTATCCATCATCGAACACTTAGTATACAGTTGTTATAATAAGTACAAAAGCATAATTTTAATGAAACAAACTGGTTTAAAAATGTATAAAAATCCTTGCAAAAAGATATTTAGTTACACATCAGGTTTGCAAAACACAAATGGCTTTGCGTACATGGACAATGAGAAAGTAGCTCATTGTAGTCACACATTGAGGACATAGTGTGTGTAATAGCCGAAAGGCAATCCAGATCATTCCGATCATCCCTCAGGTGATCCCGATAGTTCCTGCGATCCGAAGCAACCAAAAAGCGTCACATTTTCGCACTAAAACCGAATCCATATTTTGGCAACATCCTCCAACATATATGAGCCGTATTGGCACAATGGCGCTATACCTGACAACACTGGGTGAGGTATTAATACCATACAATCCTTTCAAGGACCAACTTATCGCTTTATCATGTTACCACTACGCGATAAAGTAGAGGAAATACTGGACGGCGCAATTCTGATTGAATTAAAGAAAGACATTCTTTTTTTCGAAAAATATGAGGGCAAAAGTCTGCATTTAGCAAAAATATAAAATTTAATATATCAGAACATGCCTCGTTTAAAAAAAAAAAAAACCAAATTCATTACATATAAAATTTAGGTTCTGCTTTTTGTTTAAACAGTGATTATAGGCAGGGTGTAAGTATTCGTGATGAACTAAGAAGATTAATTCTTATCTGATTTTATACATTACAAAAGAGACATTTCGAAGAGTACCCCAATATTAATTTCAATCGGTGAACAGTATATATGAACAATAACTAATAATTACATTGTAAATGTACCTTTCATATCTAGTTCAACAACATTTTTGGCTCGTTTCAAAAAGAATTTTGTAAAATTTTGAGCAGTTTCATTGATCACCTCAAACATGTGCTTCATTTTGGTACTTGTAAAGGAACTACTCAATGTGGCAGACATTTCTCTTCATTTTTGTCCTTAAAATTGTAATTTGATTATTCACAATTTGTTTTTATACGAATAAATAACAAACCTTTCAAAGCAAATAAATTTTTGGACCATACGGATCAGTTCCTCAAAATTCATACGCTTCAAAAACATTCTGTATAAATCTCCAGTTTTATGTTATGATTTCATTTGCTTTACACCCATGCTATTGAAATAATTTTGAGGCTTTACTACAAAATAATACCACATAGCCAGTGCAAGGGCCCCAACTAACAAATAGGTTATCATTTTTGAATAGAATTGAGATGTAATAATCTGACAATTATGAGATGGTTCGGAGTACGTGAACGTCTTGAAGACCGTTTCAATACTGATTTTAGAACTGAAAATTATCTAATGATTATGACTATTAACAACTAGTCGTCAAACAATCAACATTCTATTGATACTTTACAAACTTTACTAAAACATGTTTAGAATCACTGATTACTCCAGTTATTTGTTTGTTGAAGGATGCAACGGCTTATACTGTAGATTATTGTTGTTAAAAGGTGTTCAGAAGTTTATGAATACTTGTTTGTATTTTATTATGTTTTAATTGGCAATATTTACCATTTCTCAAATCTAAAAAGAAACAAATATAAACCATAAAATAAAAAATAATTAAATAAAAATGTACATAGAATTTTAGTATTTTATACAAAAATAAACATAATGCATGTTTTTGAATTATTTTTTAAAATTGTAGAAAATGGCCCTGTCAACATTGAACTAGAATATGCTATTTTCGGCTATAAATTGTTTAAGGACATTGAAAAAGTTCTTAGGATCCTATTAGTTTTTACTAGTGGGACTGAAAGAGAACATAATCTAAAAAATAGGTATTACATTCAGTCTGAATAATAAATAATCTAAGGTGTATGCAATTAATTGACTAAAATTTCGTATACTTATCAAATAATGAAGTTCGATATGATTACATATCATAAAAATTAGTAAGGAAGGGACGGGATAAACAAACTGTTTTTATGCAGTTGATTAAATGTACAGTAAAATACAAAAGTATTCCCATGCGTTTATAGTTTATATTTATATTGAGTGGCACAAAAGTAATCACCTTATCGAATGATGCTCTATTTTTTGTAAATGAGATCTTATGTCATCGTTATTTTGATATTTGTTAACCAACAATAAGATAAAAGTTAAATTATTATAAGAGAAACAACTCTTGTAAAAAGGCAAAAAATTTTAATTTAAATTTTCATTTTTTGGAGTTCAGCCCTCCTTGGTTAATTTCCATCATAATTTCAGTTTTGAAAGATCAAGTACTCGTTGGAAAGCCTGAAAAGTCCTACTTTTGTCTAGAGTAAATTGCCTTTTATGTGTCAAATACGGCATAAAGGTATTAAGAAAAGTTGCTTAAAGTCGAGATGTGGGCTCCATATGAAATTTCAAAATCTTACATATGAGGAGTGTCTTTTCAAAGGGACTTACTTCGTATTTTGAAAAAAACTTTTTTTCCCCTAAATGTGCTCTCTTTTTGGGTAAAGCCTGGTTTTTTCGGTAACGTTAAATGTCAAAATGACTATCTACGCATTAGACGTCGCTGATACGACTACCGAAATATTTAGACTCGACCCAAAAAGGGAGCACATTCCGGAAAAAAAGAATTTTTCTAAAATGCGAAATAAGTCCTTTTGAAAAGACACTCCTCATATGATTTTCCTTTTTTTCTCAGTTTTCTTAAGATGGTAACTTTTGTATATCAAATACGACATAAAGTTATTAAGAAAAGTTTCTTAGAATCCACATCTAGATCCATATACCAAATTTCAAAATTCTCGGTCAACCATGTTTTTAATTTTTTTTAATTTTCCAAGTTTAAATTTGAAAAAGCATAGTGGGCTGAGGATTTTGAAACTTGGTATAGAGGCCCAGATATCGATTCTAAACAACTTTTCTTAATAACTTTATGTCATATTTGACACACAAAGATAGTTTACTCTGGAAAAAAATAAGTTTTTTGAGATTTTGCGACGGCTACTTGATTTTTCAAAACTGAAATTATGGTAGATATTAATCTTCATCAAATAGGACTGAAACTTAAAAAATCTAAATCTAAATCGATTTTTTTTCCTTTTTATAAGATTCGTTTCACCTATCCGGAGACACACTGTATATTATTTTCGCACATTAATAAAATGAAAATTAAAGATGTACATATACATAAGTTTAACGCTGTGTCCAGCCTCCCGATACCGCTTGAATAAATCCCGGTAAGGGCTTGATAACATATTTATTTGTCAGTATTTGTTACATTCCCGGTACTTTATATATGAAGGGATAAGAATGAAAAGGGCCTAAGTAACGATTTTTGCAAAAATGAGATAAATACAAATTTTGACTGATAAAAAAATCAAAGTGATTTCTGTACGTTGAGGGGAAAAAATTAGAACTCTATGGAAAATTATTTCAAACATCTTATGGCAAATAAATTCACTTTAAAGGAAAATATCACAAAATAATTAAAGTGTCATTTAGATCCTTTTCGTTCTTACCCCTTCATATATTTAAAAAAAAATTAAGTGGACGATGTACGGATGTTTCATGAATTCCGGCAGAATACAGCACCAAATAACAATTTATTAACTTTTGTATTTAGTTTTAATTCTGTTTAGTTCTTAATTTCAAAAATAGAGTCCCTAACATTTTAGCACCCTTCTCATTAAAGAAAAAAACATATTTTTAGGTTTCTAAAGTTTTTTCGTTTTTTTGGGTTAACAACACATTTCGTCTTTTCGTAAGATAAGTTAAAGTAGGTCTCCGAAGGTGAAACGGGGTAAGCACCAGGAAGAGTGGTTAAAAAAAGAGGTCGGGCAGCGATTACCGGAAATTATCTATTGATATGGGGATGGCCTTACCGTGACTTTTGATTTTCAGGAGTATGAATATGAATGAATTTTGATAGNTACAACTGTTCTTTATCCATCATCGAACACTTAGTATACAGTTGTTATAATAAGTACAAAAGCATAATTTTAATGAAACAAACTGGTTTAAAAATGTATAAAAATCCTTGCAAAAAGATATTTAGTTACACATCAGGTTTGCAAAACACAAATGGCTTTGCGTACATGGACAATGAGAAAGTAGCTCATTGTAGTCACACATTGAGGACATAGTGTGTGTAATAGCCGAAAGGCAATCCAGATCATTCCGATCATCCCTCAGGTGATCCCGATAGTTCCTGCGATCCGAAGCAACCAAAAAGCGTCACATTTTCGCACTAAAACCGAATCCATATTTTGGCAACATCCTCCAACATATATGAGCCGTATTGGCACAATGGCGCTATACCTGACAACACTGGGTGAGGTATTAATACCATACAATCCTTTCAAGGACCAACTTATCGCTTTATCATGTTACCACTACGCGATAAAGTAGAGGAAATACTGGACGGCGCAATTCTGATTGAATTAAAGAAAGACATTCTTTTTTTCGAAAAATATGAGGGCAAAAGTCTGCATTTAGCAAAAATATAAAATTTAATATATCAGAACATGCCTCGTTTAAAAAAAAAAAAAACCAAATTCATTACATATAAAATTTAGGTTCTGCTTTTTGTTTAAACAGTGATTATAGGCAGGGTGTAAGTATTCGTGATGAACTAAGAAGATTAATTCTTATCTGATTTTATACATTACAAAAGAGACATTTCGAAGAGTACCCCAATATTAATTTCAATCGGTGAACAGTATATATGAACAATAACTAATAATTACATTGTAAATGTACCTTTCATATCTAGTTCAACAACATTTTTGGCTCGTTTCAAAAAGAATTTTGTAAAATTTTGAGCAGTTTCATTGATCACCTCAAACATGTGCTTCATTTTGGTACTTGTAAAGGAACTACTCAATGTGGCAGACATTTCTCTTCATTTTTGTCCTTAAAATTGTAATTTGATTATTCACAATTTGTTTTTATACGAATAAATAACAAACCTTTCAAAGCAAATAAATTTTTGGACCATACGGATCAGTTCCTCAAAATTCATACGCTTCAAAAACATTCTGTATAAATCTCCAGTTTTATGTTATGATTTCATTTGCTTTACACCCATGCTATTGAAATAATTTTGAGGCTTTACTACAAAATAATACCACATAGCCAGTGCAAGGGCCCCAACTAACAAATAGGTTATCATTTTTGAATAGAATTGAGATGTAATAATCTGACAATTATGAGATGGTTCGGAGTACGTGAACGTCTTGAAGACCGTTTCAATACTGATTTTAGAACTGAAAATTATCTAATGATTATGACTATTAACAACTAGTCGTCAAACAATCAACATTCTATTGATACTTTACAAACTTTACTAAAACATGTTTAGAATCACTGATTACTCCAGTTATTTGTTTGTTGAAGGATGCAACGGCTTATACTGTAGATTATTGTTGTTAAAAGGTGTTCAGAAGTTTATGAATACTTGTTTGTATTTTATTATGTTTTAATTGGCAATATTTACCATTTCTCAAATCTAAAAAGAAACAAATATAAACCATAAAATAAAAAAATAATTAAATAAAAATGTACATAGAATTTTAGTATTTTATACAAAAATAAACATAATGCATGTTTTTGAATTATTTTTTAAAATTGTAGAAAATGGCCCTGTCAACATTGAACTAGAATATGCTATTTTCGGCTATAAATTGTTTAAGGACATTGAAAAAGTTCTTAGGATCCTATTAGTTTTTACTAGTGGGACTGAAAGAGAACATAATCTAAAAAATAGGTATTACATTCAGTCTGAATAATAAATAATCTAAGGTGTATGCAATTAATTGACTAAAATTTCGTATACTTATCAAATAATGAAGTTCGATATGATTACATATCATAAAAATTAGTAAGGAAGGGACGGGATAAACAAACTGTTTTTATGCAGTTGATTAAATGTACAGTAAAATACAAAAGTATTCCCATGCGTTTATAGTTTATATTTATATTGAGTGGCACAAAAGTAATCACCTTATCGAATGATGCTCTATTTTTTGTAAATGAGATCTTATGTCATCGTTATTTTGATATTTGTTAACCAACAATAAGATAAAAGTTAAATTATTATAAGAGAAACAACTCTTGTAAAAAGGCAAAAAATTTTAATTTAAATTTTCATTTTTTGGAGTTCAGCCCTCCTTGGTTAATTTCCATCATAATTTCAGTTTTGAAAGATCAAGTACTCGTTGGAAAGCCTGAAAAGTCCTACTTTTGTCTAGAGTAAATTGCCTTTTATGTGTCAAATACGGCATAAAGGTATTAAGAAAAGTTGCTTAAAGTCGAGATGTGGGCTCCATATGAAATTTCAAAATCTTACATATGAGGAGTGTCTTTTCAAAGGGACTTACTTCGTATTTTGAAAAAAACTTTTTTTCCCCTAAATGTGCTCTCTTTTTGGGTAAAGCCTGGTTTTTTCGGTAACGTTAAATGTCAAAATGACTATCTACGCATTAGACGTCGCTGATACGACTACCGAAATATTTAGACTCGACCCAAAAAGGGAGCACATTCCGGAAAAAAAGAATTTTTCTAAAATGCGAAATAAGTCCTTTTGAAAAGACACTCCTCATATGATTTTCCTTTTTTTTCTCAGTTTTCTTAAGATGGTAACTTTTGTATATCAAATACGACATAAAGTTATTAAGAAAAGTTTCTTAGAATCCACATCTAGATCCATATACCAAATTTCAAAATTCTCGGTCAACCATGTTTTTTAATTTTTTTTTTAATTTTTCCAAGTTTAAATTTGAAAAAGCATAGTGGGCTGAGGATTTTGAAACTTGGTATAGAGGCCCAGATATCGATTCTAAACAACTTTTCTTAATAACTTTATGTCATATTTGACACACAAAGATAGTTTACTCTGGAAAAAAATAAGTTTTTTGAGATTTTGCGACGGCTACTTGATTTTTCAAAACTGAAATTATGGTAGATATTAATCTTCATCAAATAGGACTGAAACTTAAAAAATCTAAATCTAAATCGATTTTTTTTCCTTTTTATAAGATTCGTTTCACCTATCCGGAGACACACTGTATATTATTTTCGCACATTAATAAAATGAAAATTAAAGATGTACATATACATAAGTTTAACGCTGTGTCCAGCCTCCCGATACCGCTTGAATAAATCCCGGTAAGGGCTTGATAACATATTTATTTGTCAGTATTTGTTACATTCCCGGTACTTTATATATGAAGGGATAAGAATGAAAAGGGCCTAAGTAACGATTTTTGCAAAAATGAGATAAATACAAATTTTGACTGATAAAAAAATCAAAGTGATTTCTGTACGTTGAGGGGAAAAAATTAGAACTCTATGGAAAATTATTTCAAACATCTTATGGCAAATAAATTCACTTTAAAGGAAAATATCACAAAATAATTAAAGTGTCATTTAGATCCTTTTCGTTCTTACCCCTTCATATATTTAAAAAAAAAATTAAGTGGACGATGTACGGATGTTTCATGAATTCCGGCAGAATACAGCACCAAATAACAATTTATTAACTTTTGTATTTAGTTTTAATTCTGTTTAGTTCTTAATTTCAAAAATAGAGTCCCTAACATTTTAGCACCCTTCTCATTAAAGAAAAAAACATATTTTTAGGTTTCTAAAGTTTTTTCGTTTTTTTGGGTTAACAACACATTTCGTCTTTTCGTAAGATAAGTTAAAGTAGGTCTCCGAAGGTGAAACGGGGTAAGCACCAGGAAGAGTGGTTAAAAAAAGAGGTCGGGCAGCGATTACCGGAAATTATCTATTGATATGGGGATGGCCTTTACCGTGACTTTTGATTTTCAGGAGTATGAATATGAATGAATTTTGATAGAGAAATTTAAAAAAAAAGTTATGCCCCTTTTCTTTATGCTTGATTTTTTTCTAAATCCAACTGTCTTTCGGAACCGAAGAGCGATGAGGGAGGGGTGCTGGGTGGAGTAAACAACCGACACAACTTTTCCCCTTTTTTCAAAATTCATTTCTTTTTTAATTTATTTCGTTTTCGTTCCTTTTTTTTTCGTTATTTTTTTAAGGATGACTTACCGTGCCTTACCTTACCTTACCGTATCTTCTTTTCAGAGGAATCCTTTTTATTTATTACGTTTTAAAAGATCATCAATAGTAAAGAATTTGCGAAGAATTCTTAAAAATACATTAAAAACCACATTCTGCTTGCCCCACCCAGCACCCTTTTTTATTTCACGGTCCCGTATGACAGTTGGATTTAGAAAAATCAGGCATAAAAGAAAAAGGCATAACTTTTTTTTTAATTTCTCTATCAAAATTCTTCATATTCATACTCCTGAAAGTAAAAAATCACAGTAAAGACCATCCCCATGTCAATAGATCATTTCCGGTAATCGCTACTCTAGCCAAAAAAAAAGGACCGCAGGCCCCTTGAGTAAAAAAAAAACAAATAATGAAAGAATGCAAAAAATAGAAAAAAGTAGACATTTTATCTACGCCATCTAGCATCCCTCTCTCACTTTCCAATCCCATAAGACAATTAAGTATTGAAAAAAAAACAAATTAAAAAAAAATTAAAAATAAAATAAAAAAAAGACCTATATTTATTTTCTTAGAGAATGACCTAAGAAGCCCAAAAATGTGTTTTTTTTTTCTAAATTCTAAAGGGTGCTGCTATTTTTGAAATTAAGAACTGAACAGAATTAAAATTAAATACAAAAGTTAATAAATTGTTATTTGTGCTGTATTCTGCCGGAGTTGCTGAAATATCCGTACATCGGCCATATAATTAGAAAAAAAAACATATATAAACTATCGGGAAATGTAACAAATACCGGCAAATAAATACGTCATCAAGTCTTTATCGGGATTTATTCAAATAGCGGTACCGGTAGGCTAGATACAGCGTAAATTTAACCAGCAAACATAACATTTTTTTTATTTACAAAGATATTGCTTTGGGAAATCAAGTGATTAATTTTGCACCACCCAATATTATAGTATTATTTACCCTTTAACAAAATGAAACTTTTAATTACTGAACAAACACTAATTATAAGAGCTTTCAAAAGAATAATGATCATAATCATACCATTTTTTATTTACAGCCGCCCAAATTAACTGAAACTGATATATGTACATATGTATACTGCCGTCCTTAATAAGAAGTACGTATTTAACAATTTGATAGTTTTGAGTAATAAGCCTTTTTCGTTTTGTAAAATACTAGATAACTGCATATACGCTCTATTTAATAGCTGATTTTTTAGGAATAAACATGGAATTAGGACTACAGAAACTTTCCAGTCGAAGGACTTATACATCTTTTATATAATTATGCTAAAATGTAATTTTCTTCAAAATTGCAGATACGCCCTTCTTACTAAAAACGGCTGTATATTAATTATACTCTTAACAAAGATATGCAATGAACAATTTTTTAGTAGCACGATTCACTATCTACGACTATTTATTTTAAAGGATGCCTGAATGTAGGATTATTTGTGAATATTTGAATAATAGGTAACGAATAAAAAAATATTCTTTATTCATTAAAATTTATATTCGTTCAAGATTTCTTTGTTTTACCCAATTATGGCTTCAGAATACATACAAAGATATAGGTTGCCTCACAAATAAATTAGACAGGATAGTATGTCAATAAAACGATGTTCATAACGATAAGCATTTCGATATGTTTCGAAACGCAAGATTTAAATTTCAGTTTTAATATACAAAAATTAGAATACATATTTTATTTTATCTCAATATTGTATTTCACAAAAATAGCATTAATTTGTTAAGATCTTCCCTACTGGCAACACCACTACTATCATAGTTACTATTTAGGTCGGTTGTCTTTAAAAATTATCTATTTCAGGGAAAGACTGAATGAAAGGTACAATAATTGTCGAAATGTTTAAAAAGGGCATGTACAGATTGACGGCTAACACTTCCCCACTTTCTAGAACTGCTGAACAACATTTTGTTTGATGAAGATTAGTACCTATTACAAAAAGTGGTGAAATCGATGTTTTTAGACAAAGAGTCTGATTGACGCAAGTCCACTTACAGTCGTTGAGAGTTCGGAGAAAAGCTGGGGTAACACAAGGATTTGCTATCATCTTATAAAACTTCCTATAAAAGTGCCATTACAAGAGTTTACATCTATTTTTATATACTTTTTTTAAGAAAAATTCAATATATGGTACTTACAGGAATGTTATTATGTAAAAGCATTATGTATAAATCAACAGCTTATACATATAAAAAATATAATTATTATAGTGGAAATTATAAACAACATTGATGGACTATGTAACAATAAGTGGATAAATTATAATTGTTTTGCAATTTTATAACAAAATACATAAACTGTAACTTGACAGTATTTGTGGGGTAGACACCTTTCATATAAATACATATTATGTTTCATTCGTCCATAGTTTTATGCATTTTATTCTTAATGCATTCATTGCGCGATTTGCACGGTACGTCATTTACATCATCACATTCTTCATCTACTACATACATATATACATCGATTGATGAGTCGTATCAATTCCTTCATCTAGAATTACAAATATTAAATAATATTTTGTAGATCTAAAAAGAACTCTTTATTAAAATAATTGTAGTTTCTGATCACTAGAGGCTCCATGACGACGAAGTGATGGATGATCTGGCTAGGGATGAAGATACAACGCAAACCGTTTGTGATGGGAAAATCAACTAAAAATTAAAACAAACTAGACAAATAATATAACAACCTGTGGAAAAGGCCTAGCAAACAAGCAAACAATATCCCCACTAGATGACACGGCTAAAAAGGACTAAATAATTACTGGTAATGAATAAAGACAAGCTAACAGAGCAGGGTGACTTAGGTATAATTATTCATGCTCTTAAGTAACTCAACTAGTGGTTGTGTGAATGAACAAGGGAACGTAGACGTGTATCTCTGTCCAAAACTTATTACTCGAAGTTAAGATATTTGGAAAAGGAATATCCAAATCTAGAAGTACTATACGATAAAAAAATGAACAAGTTTAAAGCTAATTAAGGCTGCTACGCAATTGATTACTAATGGGAACAGTAGCAGTAACAGCAGTAATGACATCAACATCGATGTCCTCGACGGCACAATTAATTCATTGACAAAAAGTAAAATTAGCAATATTTGATTTTTAACAATTTTCAATACTAATATATAGGGTGTCAGAAAATTAGTGGACCAAAAAGAAATTGTAAACTATATCAACAAAAATAAGAAAAAAATGCTTACAAACGTATACTCAAAAAAGGAGCTACGGGGTGTCAAAGTTGAAAAAATAAATTACATTTTCTTTATTATCTTTCGATTGCCTCGACCGAATTTTATGAAATTTAGTACCTATAGGGAATTTTCTTGGGACGAACAAATTCGAATTTCTCGACGATTTGGATCTTCTAGAGAGCAGTTTCCATGAAAATCGTACTTTTAAACAAAATTTTATTTTTTTAAATGGAGATACTTAGGTGTTATTCACTGTACTAATTAGTACTAATGAAAATTCATTAAAAATCATGATTCTGTGATTTTCATGGAAACTGTTGTAATTACGCTATTAAGTCTTAGGACTTCTTTTTTTAGAGAATAAAATTTCCTATCGAATGGTGTGTTTACTACTCTAATAAACGTAGTAATAATAAAATTTAACTCATTATCAACTATTAGGTCAGATTATTTTATTTTTTCAAGTCGTAGAAATATAAGTGCAAATTATTCTTTTATATCGAGGTGACTTACAATCGTGACCAGCTTTCCTATAATTTGGATACTAAATAAATTGAGAACTTTCTTTATTTTTATCAGACTTTCATTAAAGTAAAAGAGGATTCATATTTAAAAAATTTGTTCGCATTAAAGCAATTGCAGTAAAATATTCTCGGGTAAGTGTAATCTTTTAACTTTATTCGAGACGATAAGAAAAATACATAAATACTGAGAGTCCCGTATTACAGTAGCCAAATTTTAAAAAGGAATAGAACAATTGAAAAGCAGGACAAACATCATATAAATATAGAACTGGAAATGTTTATTTTCAGATCCACAGGATGTAAAATTTTTCAAAATAAATAAATCTTTTAAACAATTTTTTTCGATTTATAAGAGATTATGGAATTAAAATTGGTCGAGCTATTTTTCAGCCCGACAAAATAAGTATTTTTAACGAAAATACAGTAGACTCGCAATAGTGTAAACCGAAAAAACTGGGGAGGTGTTCACTAAAGTGGACCAAATATCCGCTTTTTTTTTAAATCAACTTGGGCTTGGCCAAAATATTGTTTGGAACGTCAAAAGGAAGTATGTTTAAGGAAAACATTTTCAAAGAATGTCATTCGCTTGCACAAAGCCATTAAAGTCGTCAAAATTGACATTTTAAAAAATTATATTTAAACACATCGTTTGATAGGAAATTTTATTTTCTGCAAAAGAGATTTTTACAATTAGACGTAATGGTATAATTACAGTAGTTTTCAAGAAAATTCTACTTTTAAACAAAACATTTTTTTTTGTGTACTAATTCAAACTCCCATACTTTGCTTGAGAAATTCGAGAGACCAGTTAAATTTTACTTCCAGATGTTGAATAATACCTGTTTTCTAACTTTTATTAAAGTTAATGTATTTAAAGGAATATACAGTGTATCTCTGGATAGGCAAAACGATTTTTTTTAAAAGGAAAAATTTTCGATATAAATTTTATAAGAAAATTTAAAAATTTTTTCCCGCAAAATTAACGCATAGCTTAGAAATTTTTTATTTTATTTCAATTAAAACAAAAAAAAACAGACAACGGTCTTTAAGGACCATAATATCCATGACCATAAAGAAATTCAATACAAT
>JABRWK010000290.1:28506-83702 GCA_013372445.1 Hypothenemus hampei | reverse complement strand
GGGTGTCAAAGTTTAAAAAAACAACATTTCATTATTTTTTAACTTCCAAACGGCTTAAGATTTTTTAACTAAATTTGGTATATGAGTTTAGCATATTGGTAGGTATGACCCAAAAAATTACTAGCTTTAACCATTCATTGCAGTGGCAGAGGCATGGGTCTCATACTTCATGAAAATTTTTAGAATAAGAGGACACGTGGCATGTATTATTTCTCCCACTGCAATGAATGGTTAAAGCTAGTAATTTTTTGGGTCATACCTACCAATATGCTAAACTCATATACCAAATTTAGTTAAAAAATCTTAAGCCGTTTGGAAGTTAAAAAATAATGATATGTTGTTTTTTTAAACTTTGACACCCTGTAGCTCCGTTATTATCAACTTTTGGACTAAGGTAAGTTTGGTTAAATCGACTTATTTTGAGCTGTACTATATGTGGTGTAACGTTGGCCCAACCTTTTAGGAACACCCTTTATATACGACCTTCCTTATCTTTTTGATAGTCCAGAACCGTCAAGTTACATTACTATGTTCATCAGGAGTTCTTAAAGTTTGTGCTGCCAGTACATAAATAAGTCGCCAAAGAAAGATTTTTCGACATCAAAATTAGCAATAAATTCATTAACTGCAAGAGGTGCCGAAGAGCTTCGTTTACTGAAAGGATTTTCCGTTTACCTAATGGATTTTGCAATTCTGCTATATTTACTTTTAAAATTAGATTTTATCTAGTAAATGACAGGTAAAATACGAGTTTATCCCAACTTCTATATGAATGTTCGTTACTTATTTTGACAGTTGAAATTACTATGTTTAATGTTTACGTAATGAAATTAGCATAGCAAAATACAATGATTGGTAGCAGATGCTTGTTATAAACTCTAAATAATATAATCAGGCTGTGATCAATTATTTATATGTCCGCCTTATCTTACTTGAGAATGCAGTAGCGGCTGAGGAAGAAGATCCTGATTGAGATTGTAATAGAACATGAACACGACATAAGAAGACATGCATTCCATTCAATATATCGTATTTAAGAAAATCCTTACCGACCTAAACTGGAATATATCCGTTTTGGCACTTTAATTTTTAATCAAAATATTCTAAATTTCGTAACTAATAATGCCATATTTTATCGTCTTCTTGGTGTCATGTTTTTTTTTGTCATTTACAAAACGCTACACATACACAAGCGATTTTCTTAACGTATTGAACTGCGAAGAGGTATCAGCAGTGGATAATAAATCTGCGCTTATCTTTTGAATTAATGTTGCATTTTCACTTCGATCAGCTTCAGTGCCACATGTAGTACCTAGAAATTGGCATCACTTGTATATATCATGGAACAAAAGAAAAAAAGAAGAAAAAAGAGAAGTCATTTTTTTCTCTTTTTTCTTTTTTTATCTGGTTCTCACCTAAAGTTCCCATATTATTAATTACAGTAGCCGAAACCTCAAAACCAGCAGAAATTAAGGCCCCAGATGTTTTTCTGGAAGTGCTCTGTTCTTCTATTAGTTGTTCACTGACAGCATTGCTAAACTTCCTCTTTGAATCAGACTGTTATGAATGCATTTTTACAAAAATTCGTTATATAGCATTGAAACTTACCTTTGAAGGACTAGGTCCAGCATCTAAATAGCTCAAAAGTTTAGCTTCTGTTGAAATTGACGGTACTCCATTGGAATTTCTGGCCTCAAACGTAGTGTAATTAGACAAGTTTGTGGCATTTGGAGGTGCAGGATGATATTTAGCTCTTGGAATCATAACTGTTAAAGATCTATCTTTTTGATCTGGAAATTGGTACATAAAAAGTCAACAATAATGAGTTCAGAAATTCCTATCACTTACCGGGAAATATTATTGCAGGTTCGGAATGTTCAACACTGGTCATGGACACCTTCTTCAAAGCACCTTTAGCTGGTGGAGGTTTCAACTTTGTAGAATGGTGTTTCTACGCAGACGTAAAGTTCATCTTAGTATAAATGCTATTATGTTAATTTACCTGTTGAACGTAAGGAGGCACTGAATTGGTGTCACTTCTGCTATCCTCCGAACTGCAATCCTCGATCATAGCACGCCTGTCCAGAGTGCCATTGCTTGTAGTGTGGCCGTTTCTTTGGGGTAAAAACGCTATAGTTCCAGATACTGCTGATTTTTTTCTAGGCTTTTTCCGAGCGCATACCATAATAATGCAAACTAATAAAAGTGCAAAAAGAATGGTACCCAGAGTAACCAAACCTATAAGAAGAACTAAAAAAAACCTTTAAAATATTTGTATGAAAAAATAATTGATATCGCTCCGTTGGGCTACATTTAAGTTTCCTCAAAATGTTTCCTACAAAATATGTTAGTTTTACCTTTTAAATTAATATGACATCGTTCTCCAGAGTACCAATGGAAACATTCGCATAAAATCTCATCGGAACCTCTTGTATAACAGGCTCCATGATAATTGCATTTCTCACATCCCACTTGATCAGCGCTACAAACTCTTCCGGGGTAAAGCATATTTTCCGAAAGATCTAAATATAACCAAACACCAATAACTTAAAAATTTCATGAATTAAGTTTTGCTCTACTCACCAGAATACCCTTCCCTACAAGAACAGGTGTATGTACCGCGCAAATTAAAGCATTGCGCGTTTTCTGAGCAATCGTGGAATCTGGCATTTGTACACTCGTTAAAATCGTGCACCTTTAAATCGTCTACTGTTCGCGATGAAGCTACGACTTCGGTGCCACCTAAAGAATAGTTGCTGTTCCTCAGGTACTTCTTGAAAATGTCCGTCATACGGACTTCATCTATATTTTCGGACAATTGTAAATAAAATTCGCTAATGATGTCGTTATGATCACTGGGATAGAAAGAGGAAATATGGACGCCATGGAAAATATCTCGAAGATCTGATTGCATGACCATTCGATCCAGGGATTCATGAACTTTTCTGGCTAATAAGACAAATTCTGTTGTGTTCTCCACTTGCAGTTTAGGTGAATATTTTACGCGAGTTTTTCCAATTTTATCCAGAGTTACATTCAAACTGTATGTATATGTGGCTGAAATGGTTTTATGCAAAGAACTATTTAAAATATATAAAGCGAAATAAAAAACTTACGATTACAAGGTCTATCAGGGAACATACGAGCAAATCCGGGCCTACACACGCACCTCATTATTCCCTTAACCTTCTGGCAGAGCTCGTTCCTACTAGGTTTACAATCAGGACTGCATTTTTCTTGATTCTTTTCTTCAATAGGCTCTGGATGATTGGCGCTCAAAATTCCTGCTATAAGTACGTTATTCACGTCATTTTCTTGTACTTCATCTCTATTGGGCACCACATCTTCCTCGGAATTTGGAGGCGGCATCTTTATTACCGCTCCTTTGTTCTTATCAGTCATAACCACAAATATCGATTCATTATCCTCAAATTTATTAGTCTCGTCCTGAATTCGGTCGCTTTCCTTTATAATGAATTCCTCTAAAGAATCGTCTTCATCATGAGAGCTGACGAGGTGATGTTCTGTAACTTTAGGAATTTCCGCAGTGGCTGTCGGAGTTACCAGATAAGGATAGGTGCTTTTGTAAATGTCTTTAAGATAGAGTAATGGTTTATCTTTTTCTACAGTCGTAGTAACAGTTTCTACGATACTGGTTGGTTTTAAAAGAGTGTGGAATTCTGTCACGGTGTCCACGATATAGCTCTTTTCTGTTTTTGTCACCAAAATGGTTAAAGTACTAGGAGGGCCTCCATCCGTTTTTATCACAGAGGTCTTGGTAATGGTCACAGTAAGAGTTTTTGTATGCGTGATGTATCTAGTTGGCAAAAGTCGGGATTCTTCCACAGTGGTCCTACTCAAATCGTCCATAATCTTCACTTCGTTTCCAGCGTGATGTACTGGCTTGAGAATCTCCTGTACAGTTGTCATAGGAGGAAGGGCTGGAGTACTTTCTTCACTTGTTCGGACTGGTATTTTGACTTGTTCTTTTTTATGGAATACCTGAGGTTCCCCTACAATCACCTCCAGAGAAGGCAGTGTGACAGTTTTAACTGTAGGTGAAGGTGTGATCCTTAACTTAGGATTGTTTCTTGTAGTTTTTAAATAATTTTGATAAGCGGTAGGGCGTCTTGTAGTTGTACTTGGAGTTGGTGCTTTTGTAGTTGTGCCAACTGTGGTTCTACGAGAACTAGGTCGCCTAAAGGATGGTCTGACTCTAGGACGATAAGTTGTTGGTTCTTTTGGAACGTCCACTTCCAGAGAATATACAGGTTTATGGGTGGACGACACCATTGGAGGTGGATTCATACCGATTACGATTTCTGTAGTAGCTTTTGTAGGCGACGCAGTTTCAAAAGGGGTTGACGGACTTTCATTTATTTTAGGAGGTTCCATAGAGACACTTGGAACTTCCATTGGTGGTGGATGTAAAACCTCCATATTATTGATCTCCTGTGATAACTCTAACGAAGGAGTTGTCATGACGCTTTGAGGAGGTTTCTCTGTGATTGAAGTTTTTGTTTGAGGATCAATAGGAAGGGAGGTGACTTTTGGACGGGGATTTTTGTGGAAAAATTGGTTTGGCTGTTTAGGACCGTTTTCATCTATAAAGATCAAAATGGGCTTTTCAGTTGAACTGCTGTGAACACGTTGTTTCGCAGTGGTCGTCGACGTTAAACCTTTAGTGGTTAAAGTTTGACTGACCAACAAGTTGTTCTCTTCTGTTTGCAGTTGAAGTTCTGGACGGTGCATGGAAATTTCAGAATTATAATCGTGTTGGAACTGAATAAATTGAGGTCGACTGTGTTGCTTTTGTGATAAATGTGGGGGCCTTTCGTGGAGAATTTCGGGTCTAGCATATTCTTTATATGGGAATCTAACATGCGTGCTATTTGCAAATCTATCAGGAAACTTGATTAAATCAGGCACTCGCTCGGTAGTGGTGCTTTCTCTTCTTAACACTTCCAAGGGTATCTCTCCAGGACGCAAAGGTTGTATATTGGACTCCTGCACCACTTCACCATCCTCGTTAGCCAAATCGTCTTCTAAGTGATGATCCTCGAATAGAATCTCTTTTTTATTAAAATCTTCAGGGTGTTGAGTGTTGTGTACAGGATGAGTTTCTGGTAAATATTCTGAGGCATATGACGAAGGTCTTAATTTTTTATCCAAAGGTGGTGGTGCCATAAATTGAGAAATTCCTGCTGGAAGTTTAGTGGGCCGAGGTCTAAGAACTCTTTTAGGAGGATATGGATACTTAGGTTTACTGTTAATCCTATAAGGTACTTGTTTCTTATCTTCGTGATTATATGTTTCTACATGGGGATTGTTTCTCAGTGGTGGAGGATTGAGTATTTCTTGAGATAGTAAAATTTTGTGACTTGAAGGGCGATCCAAAGAAGAGTTTTGGAATGATAGACTAATCTTTGGGGATTCCTGAGCATTTTTGATTCCATGTATTTGTTTTAGAGCGTTTTGCTCCGAAGAGCCGAAAGAAATAGGTGGAGCGTTAACATTCACCTCAGCATTATTGTTGATTCTTGAAGGCTCCAATTTTACTCTGTTTACCATTTGTACATATGGACCCACTTTAATAACACCAGAAACCTGTTTTTGGTTCACTTGCGGAGTATTTTCTTGTTGATAGATTTGAGGTAACTGCACTTGAACGTTATTTTTAAAACCATTGAATTCAGGTTCTGGGTAAGGGCTTGGATCATCAAAATATTGCCCGTTGTGATGCGTCTCCGTTGAACCTCCATATATTAATGCGGTCGTTCTATTGAATGGTATATTCACAAATGCCACTTGAGATGGCTGAAGTTGAACTAGTAAAGGTTGTCCAGTGCTACGTTCCACGACTTCTGGAAGCACTATTGGTATTGAAGGCACAACCACAGGTTGCTGATTATATATTAATTGGTTGTTGGTAAAATCACTTGAAATATCTTGCAAATTAGGTTTAGTTGTCGTGGGAGGATTTCGTATAACGACATTGTTATTTGGTCTAGCGAAATTTAATGGAATATGTTTCCTTTTTTCTCCTCTTAATTTCTCTTGAGTTTGACGTGGAGGAGGTGGCGGTCCAACATAATCGTCCTTATTTGGAGCATGAATGACGTTCATTTGAGCACTTGGAATCTGATCATTTAACAAGGGAATGTGAAGTCTGGTATTGGTCTTTCTAGTTTTGGATTGTTTTTCTGGCAATGGAGGTGGTTTCATCCCTAAAGGAACTTCATTACTAGCGTCTTGGTGTAAAGGAATACTTGGAGGAAGTCTTGGTCCAACACGACCCGGCTTACCGACAATCACATCTGAGTTTGCAGTTATTATATCTCCTGGACTAATTGGAATGCCATTATTACCAAGAAGGGGAGCTTCCTGTTTCACCATACCTAGAAATGAAATCAATTTTTATATCGAAATTGTGTGTGCAAAGCGGCTTTTTATTACCGTGCCCTGGAGGATCATTCCATTCAAATGTGGCAATATTTTGACTTTCAGCAATTTCAAAATCATCTCCAACAGCACCTCCCACGGGAATGTAGACAGGGGACCTATTTTGTACCTCAGTTACGGGTACGATGGTATCCTTTTTATTTTGCGTAATCTGGGGTGTTCGTTCATTGGTATGATTCACGTCATTCCTTCTGTTGCCTTTCAAATTTTTGTCTATGTACCCTGCCATAGCATTGAGTACGGGAGTGAGAACTTGAAGTGTGTTGATATTGATCGACCCCAAGCCCAAAAGATCTGTTGCAGACGAACTTGGTTGTTTAACAGAAATTTTTCCTTGTGTGGGTTTCTTATTCAATTTCTTAATGTCCATTTCATTGCTATTCGTACTCTCTACTTGGGAAAGAGTCTTAGTGGGTGAGGGAGCCTTATTTTTAGATTTGTTTTTTTGTCTTTTAATTTTGCTGGTCACGATGTCCACTTTCGTCTCTTTCACGACCTCAGATGCTAACAGCGATCCCAAAGAGGTCTTTATCTGAGTGCTGGATATTTTGTTAAGAGTTGGAGTTGCTAAATTAGCAAATGGATCATCGTCTACGAAGACTATCGTGGATCCCGTAATGACATTAGGTTTACTACTGCTGAAACTTCCTTCTAAAGTAGTTTGGGCACTACCCAATGAAGCCATAGATGTTTTTTCAATGGGCAGCACTTTAGAAGGCGTAATTTCGTTACGGTCTTCATTAGCTTGCACGGTGATTTCTAATTCCTCTCCATCAAGAAGGGTGGCTAATTTCTGAACACTACCATGTACCTTTAAATCTTTCGACAAGTCTTGCAGGTACTTCGAATCAAAAAGACTGGGTTCCAGAGTTTCCGTAACGGTATTCTCCACTACTTTAGTTCTTGAATTAATTATAGTGCTTCGTTTTGGATCGTTTTCTTTCAATAGGGTGGTGAAGTATGTAAAAGTGGTGTAATATACTCTTGTAGCAACAATTTCAAATTTAGGCACCTCATTGTGTTTTTGACTTGAAGCTTCCTTTCCGATTGTCTTTTTTGGTTGTAAAAGAACCTTCTCTGTAACCACATCACTTTCTGTACTAACGTTCGTTACCACCATTGGCGTTCCCTTATCCATTAAAGTGTTGAAGTAGGTATATGTGACAAAATATGTTTTCACCAAATCTGTAGTACTTGGTATCTTGTCTTCGTCCAGAGCTATGTAGGAAGTTGTTACAGGTCTGATTATTTGAGGAACACTTTCAGTGATCACCACTTGAGTAACTACATCCCTAGTACTGATCACACTTTCATTATCGCCCTCATAAATGGTCTTTTCCAAATTGATAGTGCTTATATAGGTATTCGTATTCTTTACGGGTGTTTGAGTTTTTGAAGGTTGCAGTAGAGAGAGGTAATCATCAGGAGCAGTTACTGTATTGGCGACGATATGCTGTGAAGAAATCACCAACGGTTGTTCACCATCCAAGATGGTGTTCAAGTAGGTGTAAGTCGTATGGAATACTCCTACAGATAATGTGGGGTACTAGGAGAATGGAAATATAGATTAAAAATATTCATTTGAAATATGGAGATGTTTTATACTTGAGTAAGAGTTATTCCAATTGCTGGAGTTGGAAGGATTTTGCCAGTGTTAAGTCGTTCTTCCGTGGCAACATTGGAGACCACCTGCTCATGACTAGAAACTGTGGTGGTGCCTTTTTCCAGATAGGTCGTTAAGTAAGTGAATGTTGTCAAACAGGTTTTAACCACAAATTGGTTGGGATCCAACTGAGAAGATGGGTTTTCCAGCTGCAAATAGTATAAAAATAAATATTCCTTAACCATGATCATGATATCAAGCCTTACACTAGAAGACTCTTGACTAGGTAGTAGTAATAGCATATGATCACTTAGAGTGCTTGGTTTAAGAGTAACAGGTTTCTGGCTACTAGCAATAATTCTCTTAAAATCTTTATCTCCTGGATAAGTAGTCTTATCTCCCGCAACAATAACTTCTACTCCATTCGACATTACTCGTGTCGCTAAATTTCGGGGCTCCTCTCGAAAATCGGTATCTAAATATATACGTTTTGAATTTTCATTTCAATATTAGTCATTAAATATTATATACAAATTTCATATTTACATAATTATACAAAAACTCACCTTCAGAGTTAGATAGAGAAGAAGGATTATATTCCAGAGTTGGAAGGAAAGTCGGCTGTACATCTATGGTTTTGTCCACATCGTCCAAGTCAAGGAGAGTCAATGTAGTGAAAATAGTCGAAGTCTCTGTTAATTGAGTGGTCTTTAGTTGAGGTCGCACTTCAGTGGATGAAGTTACAATCTCCTCCCCATCCACAATTTGTGTGAAAAAGGATGTTATGGTTTGGATTTCAGTTGTGGTTGTAGTTTTTGTTTCGAGTTCGAGAGTGGAAATTACGGTAGTTTTTAAAAGGAGTACTGGAACATCCGTTGATTCGTTCAATTCGGGAAAGAATGGCTCGTACTCCGGTGTTATGGTTGCATTTTCAAGATCTTCATATTCTTCTTCAGTTTCGTCGTCATCCCCATAGTCATCTTCATCATCGTATTCACTTAATGGGTCTTCCGTGTATGGTTCATTGTCTATTTCAAGAGCTTGATGTTCTTGGGAAATTTGCGTCAATGATACAGGTTCGTTGACCGTACTAGGCTCGATTGCGCTAGTTATTGACAACAAGCGTTTCTTGGTAATGACCACTTTCCTTCTGGGTTTCGTTCCTTCCTGACCATCTTTTTCTAAACCCATAAGAAAGCTATTATGATTAACAGGTGTCAAAAGACGTTTTTTCTTTTTAATTTTCACTCGGCGTCTTCTTGGCCGAGTAGTAGTAGAGATATTTACTGGCTGCCTCCTAATTAATTTCTTAACAACTCTACGTTTAGGGTTATCTCTTTTAGTTCTAGGAATTTTCTTTGAAATATTAGTAAAAATTTGGCAATTAAGTCTATTTAAGCCCCTTGATTGAGACGTTTCGACCTTGGCATCGTCAGGGGCGCGATCAGTGCTAAGGTCAGTTAGGCAAAAAAATCCCTTGGCTGGGATTTTGTGGCTCTGGTATCCTTTTCGGAAGCCCTAACATATTTTGCTGTGGGATTCATGGTTTTGGTAGTTTGAAAATAGGTAGGTACATCTCCAATTATACTTTCCAGGCTTTCTGTCTCTTTTACTTCGGAAGATTCTATATTAACTTCCTTCGTTCCAGGTTCAACTACAATATTGTCGGAAAAGTGGGTCTTAAGCATAACATTCTTCAAACTCTTTGATGGTTCAACTGGGACATATTCAATATGTCTTTTACGCCTACTAATAATATCATCGACAGTTATAGTTGATAACACCGTAGTAAAATCTCCAGGAGTCTTTCCAGACACGTACAAAGTTATAATACTCGTTTCTTTAGGTGTAACCACTTTTACGGGCTTTCTCTTATCTTTTTTACTTGGCTTTCTTTTTGGAACCTCGCTAGGATCTGTTACTTGGGGCACTCCTTCGTTATCTGCCAAATTAGACTGTTCCAATTCTTCATCTCCAATTGCAATTACTTGTGGTTCGTTCAAATTATATACTCCAGCAGGAGTTTGTTGATAAAATGATTGTGGTTGCTGTTGTTGTTGCTGCAGTTGTTGTTGCAGCAAAGGCAGCAAGAGAGTATTCAACTGAGGACCTTGTGCAAATACTGGCAAAGTCGGAGTAACTATAACTGTGTCAGTCAAAAATTCAGTTGCAGTAACTACCTCCATGTTTACTTCGCTTATAGTGGTCAAGATCTCTTTACCTCGGAAAGTCAACGGAATGACAGTTTGTTGGGTACTAGTGACGGTTGTGACATAAGTAGTGGTTCGGGTTTTATATTCAGTTGTAGGTGTAGTCGGATTATTATTATTGTTGTTTTGCAAAGCAAGCAGAGGATTGTTGGGTACACCTCCTCCCAATAACAATTGGGAGAGAAGAATGTTGGCAAGTGGAGCTTGTGCTGCTAAGGCGGGCTGAATCGTATTTATCACCTCTTCCACTTGGTAGGCGGTGCTCGGTATAATGTGAGAAAAGGACGTTTTACGACCTCTAATCTGAGTAGGCGTAAATATGATACTAGTTGTGGGAGATTCATTGAGAATATATTGAGTTACGAAAGTAGCACCATTCCGATCTACAGAAGTATTTTCTGTCAATAAAATTTTCACTTCTTTTCCTATGGGATTAATGGTAGTAGAATATTGATGGGGCGCAAGAATTTCTGTACTGAGTTTCGCAGTTACAATATTTTTGTATTCTGTGACTTTCCCATTGACTACTGGAATGGTAACTTCAGTGGGAACTTTATAAGTTACTGTAATGGTACCGTCAAATTTAGGTACAATGTAATTATCATCTAGATTTTGATCGTATGATCCACGTCTGGTGGAACCGCGTGGCCTACTTCTAGTGACACTTCTCGCAGTGGTTCTTCTTATAGAACTGTCACCTCGCCTATTAGCTCTAGGATTAACAGTCGTGGATCTCCGAACCGTTCCCCGAGAGCTTTGATATCCATTTCTATTACTCAAAACTTCTTTTTCTCGTAAAGTGAACTGGGTTCTTTGAGGTTTGCTTGGAGATAACCGTTTTCTTTGTACAGGGACTGGAGTAGTTGTAGTACTAGTAGTTTGAATGGAACGATACCTATTCCCTTGATATCTAGTTCTAAAATTCGTTCTCAAATTCTCTTCAGTTACCTCAATTTCTAATGGCTGAGGTGTAGTGCTTCGACTTGTGACTGGTCTTCTAAATCTGGGATATGAGACTTGGCGCTTAGAGCGTCTTTTGAATGGTCGGATTTGAACTTTCGGTTTTGCAGTTGTTAAAGGAGCACTTTCAGTTTGTAAGTGTTGCTGCGAGCTTTCGTAATCGGTATCATCATCATCATCATCATCGTCATCAACAACATCTGCAGCTTCTTGAACTTGTTCTTCATCTTCCGGTGGAGCCTCAGATGTAGTGGTAGATGTCGTAAAAAGGTTTCTTCTGGGAAAAAGCCCTCCAGCTCGTTGTCTATTCAGGAGAGCATTGGGGCGACTTGGAACGGTTTTAGGTTTTGCGGTGGTAGTCGCGACAGTTGAACCTTTCGTACTCGTTCTAGGTTTGGAGGTACTTCTCGCAACGCTGCTTTTAGTTAAAGGAGGACGCCTGAATCTTAATAATGGATTAGTTCTTCTACTAGATTCTGTAGTAGTTTGATTTGGTAACGTTGCATCTTCTCCATTAGCAGATTCTTCTGTAACACTTGTCGTAAGATCATTGTCGCTATCTGGGGGGGTTTCAGTGACAATCTTCGAACTTGGGGATCTACTCAAGCCTGTAACGGAAGTGGGTCTGATTCTGAATCTGGAACCACCTCCAGAGAACAAGGAACTGGGCCTAATATTCGAAGAAGTGGACCTAGAAGCTGTTCCGCGTCTGAAACCGCTAGAAGTTGGTTTAATTTGATTGCTTGTAACGCTGCTAGACCGTGTTGCTTTTGGTCGTGAAAATCTTCTGCCACCCGATGCAGTGGGCTGAACAGTTGGACTGGCGGAACTGCGTCTAGCGCCAAATCTATTAGCTTTAGAAGCAGGAACTGCAGTTACAGTCGGAGTAAAATCTGACCTAGTGATTGTAGCCGCTGTTGTTACTCCTGCTTTCGAGCGCTTTGGAGCAAATGTAGGACGTTGTCTGGATGCAAAAGGTCTTATGGCAGGAGTAAAGGTACGTTTTTTCGATTGGAAGTTTATTTTAGATTTGGAATCATCTTTTTCATCATCTTCTTCGCCAGGAGTTTCGGTTGTGGTTGTGTCGTCCGAATCGGTTTTCGACTCAGCTATAGAGCCCTCAAGAACTACAGGAGTAGGGGCTATTACACTAATGCTTGCTTGGTTTACTAAAATTTGGGTTGACGTAGGTAAAATTTCCGATTGTGTACTCGAAGGCAAAATATAGCTGGAAGTGCTAACGATGACTTGAGCGTATCTTCCATCGATCATGGTGCCAAGAACTTTACTCTCATACAGTGTAGTGGTCTGATTTTGTACTATGGAACCTTCAATTAACCTCACTAAACCGGTTCGGTGAGCCACTGGCACATTGGTACCCAATGCAGATTTTTTGTCCTGATCAACCGCTAAAGAGCTGGTACTTTCAATAACTTGAGCATACAAATTATCTATATACGTCCCCACAGCTTGCGTGGTATAAAACAGGGTACTTATACCATCTGCATCAACGATTTTTCCTTGATTAATGCTTACCACTCCTGTAGGTTTCAAAGGAATCGTTGATGTTGTGGGAGTAGCAGAAGACTCGTTCAGTATAGAGGAAGTACTTTCAAGAACTTTGGCATAAAGTCCGTCTATATATGTGCCAAATACGTCCGTGGAGAATATTGTAGAAGTGCCATAATTATTCACAGTACTCACGATGGTACTTAACAATCCTGTTGGCTTAATATCAAAATTCGTGGTTTTTTGAGGTTCTTGAATCGTATTACTTCCAACTGAATTTACAGCCCTTCCAACGTTCGTATCACTTTTATTCAAAACATTGGTGACTGTCTCCAAACGACTATTCAAGACAGTGTCATCGCCAATATAAGAAGTCGTATAATAAGTGTAAGTAGTATAGAAAGTTGTTAAATCATCTTCTCCAACAGTGGAGGGTACCAATGGTTCTGTGGCTTCAATGCTACTTTCTAAAGTGGCTGTTGGTTCAATGGTGGTGCTGATTAATGGAATGATGCCTTCAGGGCCCTCGGTGCTTTTAAATTCTGGTGTAACCACATTAGAGATGGTTTCTTCTCGACTTGTGACTTTGGTCTGGCCCTCCTTGTATAGAGTTGTCCAATAAGTAAATGTGGTGAAATATGTTACTGGTAAACTTAAGTCTTCGCTAGTGATTGTTTGAGTGGGGGTTAAGGTGGTTGTCACAAAATTGGTGACTGTTTCTAACCGACTCACAACGTCACTTGAGGTAGTTCCGTGGTACACTGTAGTAAAGTATGTAAAAGTAGTATAAGAGGTTTGCAAAAGCAAAGTTGGAGGTGAAGGTAAAATTTCACTATCATTATTGCTTTCCGAAACTATTTGGTCCTCGATTAATATATTTCTTTTATCTAAACTATCGATAATCCTTTCGTCTCCCTTGGACGTACTACTGCGTACCCTTGTAGAAATCGTTTCGTATTGACTATCTTCATTTCCTCCATATCCACGACTCAAGGTTACGTAACCTTTTGAAGCAGGAATGACATCATTATCAACATCCTCATGAAGACTATTATTAAATTTAAGGTTCCTTAACCGGTTCTGCAAAATATCTTCCTTATTTTCAGGCGTTTTGGTAGCTAAAACTTCAGCAGCTGTTGCACTGGGGGTCACATAATTAGTATAAACTTCAGTTCTACTCGAAATTTCTGTTTCTCCATCAACAAAGATAGTTGTAAAATAGGTATACGTAGTATAGAAAGTTTTTACTCCTCCGGGTGAGATTGCTATATTTTCTAGAGAAGGTGTGGTGGAGAATGATTCTTCAGAAAGAAGAGAGGTCGGTTGAATATCAGCTAGGTCCTCAAAAGTAACTGTCCTAGAGGGAATAATTTCCTCTGGTTCTGAATGTAATAATCCAGCTAGTGCAGAATCGGTAGCTTCTGCAGGATCTAAAGTCGATGTAATTACATTAGTGGTCACTACAATTCTGCTGGCTACAGAACTAGTGGAATCTTGGAAATAGGTAGTTAAATATGTGTATGTAGTATACAACGTTTTAAAGATTACTTCTATTTCATCACCCTCTTCATCTTCGTCTTCTTCAGGACTTTCTGTCGTTGTGGTTTCGATATCAGCTTCAGACGTTGTGGTTATAATACTCTCAGTAGTTGTGGCGCTTGCGACAGCTTCTGACACATCTTCTGTAGTCGGATTGTTTGTTGTAGTCGTTATTTCCTCTTGTTCCGTGGTGGTTGTTAATGATTTAGTTTCAGTATTAGCCTCCTGAACATTCTCAGTAGTAGTGAGAGGTTCGACAGATTTAGTAACGCCAACATTGCATGGAATAGTTGCAGTAGAGACAGTGGAAACTACTATTCTAGATCTAATTGAGGTACTAGTACTAGTCTCTAGAGGAATATAAAATGTTGTCAAATATGTTAACGTTTTAAAATCTTTAATTGGAACAACTTGAGTTCCATTCAAACATCCTGAGGAGTCAACAATTTCGTTTACAAATTCTGGAGTAGTTGGTTCTTCAGTAGTAGCTTCTGGTTGTTCCGTCGTTCCTTCTGAAGAAGAGTCTTCTAATTTTCTAGTTGTTGATGGTTCGAATGAAAAATCGTCATCCTCAAAGAAAATAGTAGTAGCACCTCCAGTGACACTTGGAATTGCAGACGAACTTTCGTCGAAGAAACTTGTTGTCTTAACGCTTTCAAGAGGTTGAGTCGCTACAGCGGCTTGTGCTTGTATAGAAGCTAATATTTTAGAAATATCTTCTTGACTTGGTGTGGATAACATTATCGGAGAGTGAGATTCTGATGGTTGAACTACATCAGAGGAGAAGGGAATAGTCTGTTGGTTGTTCTCCGGTTTCTGCTCCTTAGCAAGAACAGAAAATTTTGCCGCCAAATCTACGGGTTCATCGGGAGGTCTATTTTTGCCATCCCGATCCTCTTTGTTGATTACCATAGTATTCGGACCCTCACTCGTTTCTTCACGGTTTGTCGTCGTGGGTGGTTCTTCTGTAGTTACGAAAGTCGGATATTGTTTTTCTGTTGTGGTATCTTCGCTTACTTCCTTCGTAAATGCAAACCTATGCACTGATGATGGTTTTATAGTAGGTTCTACTTGGATTTTTGTAGTTTGGGCTACGTTATTAAGAGATTCCGTCGAATGAGGTGTGAAAACAATTACAGTATTAGCCACAGTTGTTGTGAAATCCGCAAAACCACTATAGGTTACTGTCTGAAGATCTTTTGGATTTGGTTTAACTAAACCAGCTTTAAATAACAATCTCGCCTTGCGATCTGCTTGAGTTGTTAGCCGACTCCTTTCAGTTTTCGCGTCGAACTCAGGCAAATCCCCAAGAAAAGAGAATCCCGACGGGGAAAATTCATTTTTTACTGTAAATGTAGGCAAATTGTCCCACTGTTTAACTTTTGAAGGTTTGAGATTTTCCGCTGGATTATCATTGTGAATAATTAGATTCTCGTGGGTGAGATCTTTGACCTTCACTATCTGGACCGCCTTGTCACCTTTGTAAGGTATACGTTCATTATTGCTTGACGACTCTTTGAGAAGCTCTCCGGAATGAAAATCTATGGAAGTAGGAAAAACATGAACGGTTTGATCTGGGGATATAAAGTCGGTGTTTCTGATGAAATTTTTAAAATTCTTATTGTCTTTGTCGGGCAACTGCCAAGTTTTTTGCTGTTGTTGGGGTTCGTCTCGTTTCGTTTGGGAGTCATGATCATAGAGTACTCGGCTCGTTTTTGTCAGTAGGTGAGCATACAAACGGCCATTGTCTAGAGTGGTACCCAGCACCTGGGTGGCGTACTCGGTGGTCACGCCGTCCTGGATGAACGTGCGTGCCGTGGAGGTTATCAACCCCAGGTCGGGTTTCACACTTAGGAAGCGACCTAACGAATTTTTGGCGCCATTGTGATCCACTAGGAGAACGGTTGTGATATCTACAAGATAGAGGAGGATTACGAAAAATAATTTACAAAAGATATGAACATGTTATAGGAAAAATTGAAATACCCCAAGTGGAATTAGGAATTTAAATGTCATGCGGCAACATTCCTTTCTTTGCTGTTCGTATAGGAATGGGAACAAAGTATGAATTTTTCAACTTTTGATTCAATTGATGTTATAATTATGTTTAAATAGTTTAATTGCTTTGAATTAAGAAAACGTATATTTAAACAGGCACTGGTCCTACTTTTGGTGCGAAATAAAATTGAGAAATACATACCTGGCTGAAATATGTTTAAAAGAATCTAAAGAATGTTGTCACGAATGAGGAAAAGATTGCTTTTTTTTCTGAAAAAATCGATTTGAAAGCATGCATAGCAAATGCGTTACGTGGTAGTTGTTGGTATGTAATGCGACTTAAGCGCACTTAAAATATACAAAAACATATTACATTCTATACATCATGCTAACATATGTATGTATAAATATACTATGATTTATTCGAACTCTGTAAGAAAATTTCAAATATAACACTGTACAGGTTGTTTCAATTTGGAGTGTTTTAACAGGAAAAATCTATTTCCTAATTAAATAGAAGAAAACTAACTTTGGATTTTTGAGAAACCTTTAATGACGAAAACCGTTTCGTGATATCGTCACGGCTTACTGAGATATAGGTTTTTCGATTTTTGGCTATTTTGAAAATCGCCAATAACTTTTTTATTTGTTAAAATATTGAAATTGCGTAAAAATATTCTTATGGTACTTTTTTAGGAAAAATCTAATGGAGTACTCAAATTTTTTCTGTAGTTCACCGTTTTCCTTGAAATTGGAACAACTTTATTTTTTAAATGCAAATCATAGTTAGTCATGGCTTAAAAAATTGACGATTTTGAATCTTTTTCAACGATGTATGTTATATAATATTTATTAACGGAAATTTAACGTATTAATTCTTTAGATGTAAGTTGACCATGAAAATTGTCGTCAAAGGCAATGAAATAGCCATTCATTCTTTGGTTTTATAATTATTATTGTTGTGTCACTGTCGTTTCTAAAGCTTATTTTGACGTTTCTGTTGATATATTGATTAAAGGAGAATGTTCCAAACAATAAAAAATAATTTAACAAATTACGGAAGCTTTAAAAAGTTTAGAATGAGACATTACAACATAAGCGAAGAAAAGAAAATTCAAGAATTATATGTGATTGGAAAAGTTTTAGAAGATCCGAATACATCCTTGCTTAAAACCCAAAAAAATATATAAAAATATTTTTAATAATTAATATTAAAATGAAATAGATTTCGAAATATATTTTTAACGTCAGTGTTCGAACTGAGCTCATAAAAATGTAAAAATAACAAATTTTCATAGCACACTTAAATCTATAGANTAACGTCAGTGTTCGAACTGAGCTCAAAAAAATGTAAAAATAACAAATTTTCATAGCACACTTAAATCTATAGAACTAATAGATACGTTGTTATATTTCTGAAATTTTCGATAATGAATATTAAAATATACAGCCGAAAAAAAATTCTGTTATTCATAATTTTCGATTGATTTTGTTTAAATTTTAAATAATAAAAATTCAAATTAAACTCAGTTTATGTGTATGAGCAATTTTTGAAAAGTTTATTTTTAGAGTCCTTTTTGGGGTCTTTAAAAAAATCCTGTTTTGGAAACTTTTTGTGTAGTAGAAATGTTTTAATATGATTTTAGGATTCGTGTAAAGTGGATTTTTCTACATATCGTCTGAAAATTTGATCAAAATTGAACCACAAATAAGTTACAGCGTTTTAAAATCGCCAAAAATGACCCGATTTTATCAGTTTGCTTGAAAATCGTCACTTTTTGGCGATTTTAAAAAGCTGTAACTCCCTTATTTGCGGTTCGATATTGATCAAATTTTCAGAATATACTTAGAAAAATCCACTCTACACGATTATTAAAATCATATTAAAAAATTTCCACCACACAAAAACTTTTTAAAACAGGGTTTTTCTTGAGGCCCCAAAGAGCACTCTAAAAATAAACTTTTAAATAATTGCTCGAGCACGTAAACTGAGTTTTGACTTGAATTTTTTTATATAAAATTTGAACAAAATCAGTCGAAAATTACAGATAACAGAATTTTTTACGACTGTTGATCTACTTTTGTCCGATACTATATACCGGGTGAAAACAAGGTACACGCCGCCATTTTTTTTCTGTTTAAGTAAGTAAACTTTGAAAATTAGAAGCATTAAACTAGTCATAAATACGCATATTTTTATCTATAGTTGAGGTCGGTATCACCTCCGGTTTTACCGGAAGTGGTACCGACAGATAAAAAAAATATGGCGGATATTTATTATTTTATAAAGTCCGTCATACCGACGTCAATTTTTAATTAAAAGAGACAGTTATTAAACATCATTGGAAAGTTAAAATTAAGAGTAACATGAATATGTAACAAAATATACAGGATTTCACTTAGAATAAAAAAATCAACTATAGATCAAAATATGTGGATTCATGACTATTTTAACGTTTCCAATTTTCAAAGATATAACTTAAACAGAAAAAAAATGATGGCATATACCCTGTTTCCAATGCCACCCGGTATGTCGTTGAGAAGGGTTCAAAATTGTCTATTTTTTTAAGTCATGGCCAACTATGATTTATATTTAAAAAGCTAAAATTGTAGTAATTTATAAGAAAATAAAACAAAAAAATGCCATAAGACTGTTTTTAAGCAAATCCAATATTTTAACAAATAAGAAAGTTATTGGAGATTTTCAAAATGTTCAAAAATCGAAAAATCCTCTATATCTCACTGGACTGTGACGATATCGCGAAACGATTATTGTTATTAAACGTTTCTCAAAAATTTAATCAGGAAATAGGTTTTTCTTGTTAAAACACTTCAAATTGAAACAGTCTGTATATTTAAAATATCTATGTGAAACTAAAGGAAGAGAGAAATTTTGGGTAGCCTGTACACTATATTTAAAGACAGAAACTCGTTTTTCTACATGGAAAATGCGTTAGTATGAAAAAAGATTGATTCATTACATAGTTCATTTTTTGAATGTTGTACGTTATATTACCAATCATTGTCATGTACATCACCGGAAGACGTTTATGACAATGATGGCCGGGATCGCCTTGTACATGTATAACGAATACAGCCGAAAAATAGTAGGTTTGCTATGGGTTCATCCAGTGATAACGTAAAGGAAAACATGCAAAAAATGATCTATACAGGTATATTGCATTTAGTCATACAAACAAAACGTCTTACCTTTATCATTTTCTCTTCTTCTTCTTGCTGCGTAATTTAATCCTAGAAAAAGAAAACGTGTATTGTTAATAAAAAATTAAATACGTGTGGGAAAAAGTTGGCAAACATGGCAAAACGATAGAATAACACGATACAGTGCGTTGTGCCAAATAGATTACATTTACCAGGAAATATTTCTCTTTTATTACTCATGTAAAGGTTGTGTTTAACGAAATTATCGCTGAAATGGTTCAAGGAAAAAAACAGAGCTTGTTTAATATACGAACACTTATTTAAATTGGGAATAACGATTGCTTATTGAAAAAGTTGTAATATTTTACATGAAAGTTTCAAGTAACCACACATCTTCTAATTTTATAGCGGCAATTCAAAAGTGAAATTTCTTACATGACTAAAGTTTAATTGCTAATCATTTTTGAACTTTTAACTTCTCTATTCTTAAAGTGACCAACTGTGTTTGTTGGAGAACCGATTTAATTAATGCCATATGGATCGATGAACAAATACTAAAGAAATGGAATGTAGTACTAACAAACTCCCCATACAAGAAAAATGACAAAATTTATTGTAAAAATTATAGAGACTTTACCTCTTCAGTTTTAAGTAAAAAGAGTAGATTAATTGTATAAATGGAGAGCTGTATTGAAGAACATTGGAAGTTAATAAAGAGTGAAACTGATTTTTATGAAGAAATTAAATATAAAGCTATTGGTAACAGAAGAAAATATACGAGTTCAAAATTTTAGATGGCTGAAAGGTAGGTTCAGGTAAGAAAAAATGAATGAATAATGAAAAATGATCCCAAATAATTATTGTTTATGACAAATGACTGGGTTTGGTTTCATATAGCACACAGAGAATAACATTTCAATATATGAGAAGTTCTACGTAAGAATGGGACTGAGGGAGGTAGGTCTATTTTCCTAAATTTTATTCAACTTTGTGCTAGAAAGTATAATCAGAGTAGCAAAGATTGAATAGACTATACAACAGAAGACACTAATTTGCTTTCTCTCACGACGTTGTTATTTTGATCATAACAAAAAGGGAGATTTAACGTGTATTGAGAGAAATGCAAATGGGCTGACATTAAATAAGAAGAAAATAAAATACATGACATGGATTAACCGAGACGTTGTGATAAGAAGAAAACTGAATATTTCATTTAAAGATGGGAGGATAATAAATTTGGGGAGGTTGAAAGATCTGTCTACCTAAGGCTTAATACAAGGAATAAATATGTATTTGTATACCACGAATCCCATCAAGAAAAAATATTGTGAAGAGAACTGAAATTGTAGGCAGACAAAATCGTAATTAAATCAATGATAACTTTGGTAATAAAGCATGGATACTGAGAAAAACTGGTATAGAGATACCGGACATGCGAAAAAGAAAAATTTTGAGAAAGTTATTTGGATATATAAATGAGAAGGACGAATGAAGAATTGAGAGAGTGATACTAGAAATTAAGCATAACGTCAATGGTGAGAGCACAGAGTGTAAGGTGATTTAGATTTATAAATTATAGAAAATGCCTGAAAATAGAATACTAAAATTTATATTGATCATGCGGAAGGAAAATAGAGGAAGACTCAAAAAAAATGGGACAAAGAAGCAGAAACGGACATCACAGGATTTAAAAAACTGCAAGGAGATATGCAGATAGTGTAGTATAATAGATAGAAAAGTAATAAAGGATCATCAAGTTATGGGCGTTCTGGGTTTGTGAATTTAATGAAAAAATGTTATGTTATTCAAGAGGCAAGAATATAAAAGGGAAATACAAATTAAATCGACCTTTTAGGATATTTCTTGAACCAAAACCAATCATTGGAACTGGAGTATAACTCACCTCATAGGACACCATTAAAAGACTCTTAAAATCAAGACGTATTTTTTCACTTTGCAAATACATACTTATATGGATCTAGAATAAGTATTTAGATTTACTTTTTTATTTTGAAACAACATGACAAAATTCTATTTGTTTTATTACATTTATTGTTCAATTTTTCGATTTGTGTTTTTATTTTCTTTTTACATTTTCGTCTTTATGTTTCATTAAAAGTGGAGTGCCTCTACATATTGGAGATTATTGAGATTAAACATTTTCTAGGAATAGTTTCATCTGTTAACAAAGGATGTCGTCTAATAATTGTAAATCTTTACATAGGATAGGTTTCTCAAAAACCTTTAAGAAAAACACAAACTTATAATTGCTTTTTCCGCCAACGATGTTTTGCACATTATCTTTAGCTCAGTACCACTTCCGAACCCATGTCATAAAATATTATTTTACAGATTTCTTATATAAATAACCGTTAATGAACAAAATAGTAGAAAATTAACAAACTGTTAATATAACTTAAAAAAAATTTTAAATTGCTTAAGAAACAAGGACATAGTTCGCGTTTTTGTGTAGGTTAGCAATCTATGATCAGTCCACGTATATTTTGCTTCAAATTAATTTACAAATCTTAAAGTCACGATTGCATAAGACGTTAATCATAAAAATAAAAGCATCTTCTAATAAGATCTAACAAGGTAATAGTGATTATTTTTAGGTCATTTATTATTAGGTATGGCGCTAAAATTGTGGTTTAAATTTGAACAAATTTCGTATATTTTTTCCATTAGATGAAGAATATGAATTGTTTCTACTCTAATGCAGAATTTTTTATGAGCTCACGGCTCTATTCCTGTCATAAATACTTTTAACATATTTATACTGTAAGAAATTAATAAGAAATCATTTTTGCCAACAAGTGTTCAGGCAAAATACACTGTACATGCCTTTTTTTAATATCTACACATTTCGTGATACTACTTCTATTGTGATTTATTTTTTTATCTCATATTTTTTTTTCACATCGATTGTTCGGAATGTTCATCACGAAACCGAACTGGGTGATGATAGAAAACAAGAATGAGAATTCAGAGAGGAAAAAATCCGTGTGAAGGAGCCTCAGGCGTTCTTACGATTATGAAAGTAAAGCCACGCCTAGGCTTCGTGAACTTACACCCAGTAACATACATTCCATCGGCACCAGCCAACCTGTTTTATTTTAAAACGACCATATTCTTCTTCTTTTTCTTCTTCTCTCATTGCTCATAAGCCATTCTCTTTCTGTTAAAATAAAGCAGGAAAAACTACTAATTCTCCTCTCTTTGATTTTTAACCTCAAAATTATACAAGGTGAATACATAATAATCAACTAACGTTTCTTTTAAGCTTCTTTTCTGCTTGACCACCCTATTGTATTTTCATATAACTTCTTTTCCATGGCATTAGTCGATAACAACAGTCAATTAAGACGGAAACCCTCCGCGGGGTCTTCGTGGGAGCGTGAGGGCAGGAAATGCATAAAAATGATAAAATTTCATTACGAATGCAAATTGAACTGAAAATTACGTGTCTACATGCAGTTGCGGTAGGTTTTCACACCAAGCGCATGGAAATTTTTTGATAACTTTTTAGGGAAAAAGGTTCAAAATACTCTATTTCTTGATGGACTTGAAATATATAATAGATGTTTGAGTGTATGGAATACTTTCTCCTTTAATGACAAAATAATTGATAGTTTTATTACCGTCAGGAAATTCCTTTCGCTGGCATTCTACTGTATGTATTACTATAACAACTACACAGTTTCAGTACTATTCAAACCCATTATCGCCTTATATTAATCATCAGCGTAAATGTCCCTTAACTAGTAAATTTTTGAATGAAATAGAAATTAAATTATAATTTATTGTTAGAGCAGGGGTTAGTTCCTAAGTTAGTAAGTGTCCATGTGTCCTACGTTGACAGCTCCTGCTTTAAGTGATAACATTATTTTCTTAAAACAAAACGATTAGCTGACCGAATAGAAAAAGAAAAACTGTTTCAGTTTTCGTTAAAAATACTTTTGTTTTTACAAGAAGGGCGCATGAAAGAAAACGTTTCAATCAAGAAGTACAATCGAATGTTCATAATTGAGGAGTGGAAATGACAAAGAATAAATGTCATAAATATTAAATTTTGTTTTTGGCGCCTAAAGTGATCTGTCACCAGGCCAATTATCTATAAAGGATTGAAGCGTTAGAAGAGTGAAATTATATATTATAAGCACCTAAAGTTATTCCATAAATGGTTCTTTAACTCTCCTGTAAAATTTGATTTTTGATACTTAGATTCTTGGAAATTTCCATTCTTCAGTTGTTTTCATTGATAATTATATAAATGTAGTCTGGCCTCAATTAACACTAACAGTCTTTCCGCATCCACCTCCATAACGACAGAAAACCACTATCATCATGTGCGTGTCTATTAATAATAATTACAGGCACCAGCCAATATGTTACGCCCGTGTATATTTAAATGTTTAACATTAAACGAGAATTTAGCGACAGATGTCAAACTAGCTCGATTGTGATTAAATAATGCTAAACCTGCTTAAACGTGCTTTAAGACAAATGACTGATCAATGTCAACTTATTACATTTACACTGAAATATCAACATTCTTGTACTTTCTGCGTGAGGTAGACTGTAGGCTCTTAAAAGTTTAAAAGCAAATATATTTTCTATCAATGGTAACATGGCAAATATGTAGTTTGATGAACGAATTTTATTAATAACCTCTTTTATGAAAGGGGTATTTTAGAATTACAAGCACCTTGCTCAACTTGTGGAACCAATCTGTATTATATGAAGATTGCTCAATAGAAACGCCTTTTGTATACGTTTCGAAAAGCCTACAAATAGCGTCATTCTTTTGCATGATAATACTCTATCATATATGTAAACCAGATAATTCAAGATCTGCAAGAGCTTTTACAACATACATCCTACACTCCCGATTTATCCATAAGCGATTACTGCATTTTTGACTTGATATGCACCTGAAATGCTCAAAAAGGATATGACCAGTTATAAAAAATTAATTATAATTCGTACTATACAAGTCACTTTTTGTATCTTTTTAAGTGAAAGTGATTTTCAGATTGTCACTAATAGAATTAATTGTAATTATAAAAAAATTGCCTTAAAAAGGAGTTGTTAAACGTTTAATTTAACATAAAACACATGTCGCACTTCTTCTTATTGAAAGTCAAAGAAACTTTCATCAAACAATGTTAGTACGAATATGAATTAATTAATCAATTAATAAATTTCCCTCTTATTTCAATATCCTTCCATTGACTAATAGTAAAACGGAAATGAGTTTTTACCAATAGTGGTATTTAAAGAGAAAAAAAGAGGCGCAACACCTAACGGTACTTTTGTTGTTGGTAAACGCGGCTGAGCTGTTACGAGGTTACAGACGGTCTTCTACTTCATCGTCCTGTTCTTCTCGTTTAGCCTAGTGACATACTGGTGGCAAACCTCCATACGATTGAATTCGATACGGAGCACAAATAGAAACCAGGCAAAGAATTTAATGAGGACCGATTTGCGTTTTGAATTTTCAAAACCGGCAATGAGGAAACATTTTATTTTTCTACGACCGAAAAATTGTTTCTTGTATATTCGCTTTATATTTTTTATTTTGGCCGCGAAATACTATATCGTGATAGGTCAAATACTGAAGATTGGCTTGTCGATAAACAAAAACATATTGATGGGTGAACAAAGAGTATTTCAGGAAATTTTACTTCATTATTCGATTTCTGAGAAATTATTGAAGTTATTGTAATGTTATTTAAAAATTATTCACTGGATAACCACTGGATAATAATGACCGATGACATAACGGGTAATATTCAACTGACTGTGTGTATGTATAAACAGAATAATTTTCAGATATAAACACAGCTGCTATATCGTTAATTTTTAATCTCAAATAAGGTAACTAATATCAATCATAGGGTTTTAATTTATATAACTTACATGATTTTGTAATAATGTATTTTTAGTATCTTGTTGCAATTTACATGCAGGAGGTTGCAGAAATTTACTAATATCTATGAATGTTATTTGTATTTAATTCTTTATCTTTAAAATGATCTAGATATCTGATATCTATTTATATTTACAAATTCATAACTCAGCCATCATACATCTTTTGGCAGATGTGAGTAACAACATATTTTAGGTTTCCTACTGATTTAATTTACATCGAAAAGGTACATACTTACATCGAATGACTATGGATATATTACGAATGTTGTAATCTACGAATCTTAGGGGAAAGTTAGTTTATCGTTTCGAATAATTTACACTTGCATTTATGAGAACTATTTGAAATATGGCAGTTCGGATGTTAAAAATGTTCATA
Source organism: Hypothenemus hampei (assembly GCA_013372445.1). Taxonomy (NCBI): domain Eukaryota; kingdom Metazoa; phylum Arthropoda; class Insecta; order Coleoptera; family Curculionidae; genus Hypothenemus; species Hypothenemus hampei. Next base: position 57,949 of record JABRWK010000290.1, on the reverse strand, counting down.
CAGTTGTCCTNGGCATTCTTATATCGTGACAATATACATAGATTCTCAACTATACTGTATACAAGGACTGATAAAAAAAAAGTATGCTCTATATGCAATTTCACTGAAACCTTTTTCCTGATAATCTATATTAACAGATTATAAATAAAAGATTAATCAATTAAGTTCTCACTTTAGATATTTAGTTCACCAGTTCTTTTTTTAGATTTTTGAAAATCGTGGAACGATTTGACGGTAAGGCTTTTAATTTCTTCACCAACTCTGTCATTATCTCGCTAACATTAATTATAAGTAGAGTTTAGACTCATTAATTTCTTGTTTCTTCCTTATTTTTCTCCATCATATTTTGAACAATTCTTGATCGTTCATGGGTTCCCCCAACACACTCAACTTTGTATTATACAATTGGTGTATAACAACAAACATTTTTAATTCAGTGCGTACGTATTTTCTTCAGTTTTTCGATAACGTTAGAGTTAATGATGTATTGAAATGTCCTGAGTACGAATTCTAGTCAACACCTTCACCACAAAAATGTTTCTATAAAATTAGAAAGATTATGTTACAACTGTTCTTTTTGATGAATCCTCGTAATTATTACGGGATTTATCAAAACATCTATGAGAAAAAAACGGCGTTGTCAAATTTAAAACAAAAAAAGTAGAAATAGTGGCGATTGAAAATTCCCTAAGTAACAATTAATCTCGATTAACTGAATGCGGTTAAACGAGTTGTTGCAAAGATGTCGCGTTACCGTTGCTAAATTCTCTAGTTTCTTCTTCTGCTTCTTTATCTCGTTGTTTTTCTTCTACCGGAGATGACACATATTTACTTGTCGATCCTAAACTATTAGACTAAGTTCATTTCGAATTCCATTCGCAACCGTTTTCTTTTAATGGAAATGTCCACTGAATTATGGTGAATCACGTAACAACAGTTTTTTTGTATTGACCTTCTTCTTCTTCTTTTAAGTTGTCAATCGATTCTGATGCTCGATTGTGCCAACTGGGAGAAATTACGTAGAAAAAACATCAAGTGGTACGCTAGGTAGCTCTAGAAAACGATTTACCATCTTGGTAATGACGAAATAAATATTGAAGATGGCCATAATGCAAGTCATTAATTTCTTTAATGAAGAAATCGGATTAATTACGCGAATATTACGTCGGAACATTATTTTATTGAGTTAAAGTCAAATTGGCCAAGCGCATCTGATTCTTTTCGTTTTTGGGTCAACACTCGGCAAAAGAATGCCCAACTAAAAGCTTCGTTTTCACAGATCGTTGAGATCGTTTTATGTCTTTATTAAAGTGTCATTCTCTTATACAAGTGCGACGTTACGTTACTTTTTTTGAAATTGTATAATATATACAGTCTTTGACTTAGATCCGGCAACGCTGCACAATCTATGTTTCAAATTCCTACTGTTAGATTAAAATTTTTAGCACCCAATGATTCGTGATAAATCTTTTTTGATGATTGGTATGCAGATAAGAGAAAGCTTCATTCGAAGAAAGTTGTCTTTTCATTATTAATAAACAGAACTGATAATTATTTAGCTCTACTCGATCGTAACAAACGGTTTTGTTTGGACACCAAAAAAGTGAAGAATTTAGTGATTCGCAAATACACCTTTAATAGCTATAAAAAAAATTATGCAAATAATCTTTCTGTATAAGGATGCAAATGGGACGAGTCGAAGAATTTGAAGCCTTTCAATGTCGCGCACGATTTTCGATCGCTAAACGCGATAGGCGTACTCCAGTGGATGTTAGCAACAACTCAACACAATTGTTTCGATAAATATTAGCCTTGTTTAACAGAAGTACCAATTTTTCGTGATCACAAAGAGAACATACAGTGTTTTCCTTATCCAATGGGTGTCTCGTTCACAAGAACTTTCATAACATTTTCTTATTACTCAGATGAATGCCCACATAATCCCACTTGAAGTGTTACCCAACTCTACACCTATGCAATTTTTCGCGAAGCATTCGCAAATGGAGGTCATAACGTTTAAAAATATAACTAAAAATCTATTATTGAAAATTGTGCTCAATAAGAACAATAAACAATGTAAAAATCATATTTGAAAAAAATGGACTGGTACCGCCTGAAGCGAATATGTCATCAAGTACTGACCGACTTCATTTAAGAACTAACCTAGATTTTATGATAACATTTACTGAGTGAGTATCACACCAGGATACATATTACATATCTACCTATTTACTTTAAAATTTATTTAATTTGACTACAAAACTTTAAAAAATGATCACCGACTGTCGCAATTGAGAAAGCTACTAGAGTTTTGTGTCCGATGGCAACATTATTAAAATAATGCGTAAATTAAGCAACATCTCACCCACAATGTAATCAATAATTAATGCTCCATATTTTCCAGATAAGTTGACATTTGATTTTATCCTGGTCAATTATTAATCGATATGTATGTACAGCATCTCAACTTAATTCAATTGAACGGAAAGTTTGTGTTTATCCACTAAATTTACGACATTAAACTACAAATACATCAACACATTTTTGTTTGGATTACTCTGTACATGAAATTTCGAGAAAAAAAATGAACATTATCATGACCAAGCGTATTTTTTTCAATATCTACGAGAAGAGTTTTAAATTAGTGTTATTAATTAGTTATACATTTTTACACTTTTCATTGGGTCACTCTTATGAATCTCTTCATCGACATTTATTTTTTTCTAATACTGTTGAAAACTCTAGGAGTCCTTCGGATTTCAATGTCGCTTTTTTCCATTCTTTTCTTCCTTTGACTCTAATATTACAATTTCACTACATTTCTTAGTTTTCCTTCGTATTTCTTTTTTATGTCTAGTATTTTTAATTTTCTTTTTTTTTTCTTTTCAATATTACGATTTTCATTAATTATAAGGTATCTCTTTTCTTAAGTCTATTCGTTCTTATCTCTTCGAGCACTTAATCATATGTAATTTTCAACAAAATAATTGAGACTTTATATTCTTTCTTTTGTTTCACTTACTACTGACCATGCACGATTTTTTACTTGTCACTGTCTTTCTTCGAAAATGTTTATGTTTCTTTCATCATTAATTTCTTCAATGGTTTATTTGTCATTCAGAACTACTTCAAGGCATTTTCCTGTCTCTATAAGGTATAATTAAGAGCTAAGGGTTGGACAGTTTTCGTTCTGTATATAACTCTTTGAGGACAAGACGTAATTAAAAAAACTACATTTTTGAGATACGAGCATGTTATATGCGTTTGTAGTCCAAATTTCACTTTGTTGAATAAATGTGTAAATTTTGATTTTTGTTAAAAAAACCATAAAGTGGCTGTTTTGTTCAAAAAAATTTACTCGAATTAATATTAAAATATTGAATAACGTTGAAAATTTGTACTAAAATAAGAATTTTAAGAATTACTCGTATTTTAATACATAAGTGATGTGAAATAAAAACAAAGTACACAAAGTGAGTAATTTTTTTAAATAAATAGTCTATAAAAGCACTATAAATTGTAGGAACCATTTTTCTGGTCAATAAGAATCAATATTCTCTTTTCTTTTGTTCAGCAGTATCGATCTTTCACAATGTGTTACAAATGGTTACTGTCTTAGATGATAATTCATATCTCTTCACCGTAAGAAGTGCGAATCAACTAAAGGGGTGAAAGTCTTTCCCGGATATATGGTAATACATCTAGAGATATGACAATTGCCGTATTATTTACCGGTAACGGCTTAAAATATACAGCGTGTCTCATAATTATCGCCCATAATGTTAATCTTAGACAAAGGATGAAATACTAAGACGAAAAATTCTTTATCACGTTTCCACCTATTGCACCGTTAATTAGTTATTAATTAATTAAAGTGACCAATCAAGTGCAGGCTCAAATAGATTAAACATGGTAGAGTGAGCACATTATATTTTGTTGCAATACTCAATACTATATTACTCTTAATCTATTAAAGCCTGTGTCTGATTGGTCTCTTAAAGTAATTAATAACTAATTAACGGTGTAATAGGTAGAAAAATGGTAAAGGACTATCCGTCTTAGAATGTCATTCTCTATTCCAGGTTAACATTATGGGCGGAATTTATGAGACACTCTGTATAAATTAGGACGTGGTACATAAAATTCGACTATATTTAGACTGTGTAGCCACCAACTAGGGGAACAAACCTCCATTATACAAATGAGGAGTGTCTTTTCAAAGGGACGTATTTCGTATTTTGAAAAACATTTTTTTTTCCTAAATGTGCTCTCTTTTTCGGTAAAGCCTGGTTTTTTCGGTAACGCTAAATGCCAAAATAACTGTTTACGTATTAAACGTCGCCGATACGACTACCGAAATATTTAGGCTCGACCCAAAAAGGGAGCGCATTCCGGAAAAAAGAATTTTTCCAAAATGCGAAATAAGTCCCTTTGAAAAGACTCCTCAAATATAATCTTCTCAAATTTGAATTTCAGTAGAAGAAATTAAAAAGCAGTTCAAATGAGTAGATAGAAGATATGCGGAACCATCGAAAGTTTTCAGCCAGATTCCGAGCTAGAGATCATCTTGTAAATGCGTCACAGGGTGGCTCATGGGACAAGGCAATTGTTTCATTCTCAATAACAATGGATTGAAGCGCCTCTTCCTAAGAAGGGTTTAAAGGTTCTAGACTAAGTTACAAAATTTGTAACTAAATACATTTAATATATTTGTTTCAAGTATACAGAGTCAATGTTTTTACAAAATGTCAATTTTTCCAATAGTTTGCAAATGTTTATTTTGTATAGAAACTCCGTACATATTTAATTTTCCTTTTTCCTTCAAACGTTTCCGGTTGGTAATAAATGTATAAAATTTTTATAATAAATTCCCGCCAAAGGCAACACTTGTAAGATTTTCAGATGGAATCTGATTGTCAATAATAATAGTAAACTTCCAGTATTGCCGGATGTTAATATTTTCAGTAAAAGTGAAATTTTATACTTACCCATCCAATTATCGATCACATTAGAAAACTAATGACTCTTATAATACGTGTTGTTAATCGTACTCGTGTTTACCCGAGGATTACAAAATATTTCTTCAGATTACATGCAGAAAATTGCCTTCGAAATCAAGCGGCGTGCAATGGCACATTCAGGACATACACACATGCGACTTATAATAATTAGAAAAACAAATAAACACACACTTAGTCGAAAGATAAAGCAGTAAAAAGGGAAAATCGAGTGAAAAAAAATATGATAGCTAGAGAAAGTATTCGGATACACGAAACGTCTGAACTTTCATTCAGCAAAGCTGCTGAGCTGAACAGTTTTTGAGAAAAAAACGAGGCAAACCTTACGCAATTGAACTCCTTTCATTGAAAACATCAAATTTAGGTCAAAATAGTACAAAGAATTTACGGATACTGTCGATGTATGAATGGTAGTATTGTACGAAACATCTTGATAGTAGCTATTGTTCTCCTTCGTAGATACTACATTAAAAACGCGCGAGGAAATGGAATTCTATTTACGATTTCCTTGATCTTTTACCTGTCGAAAGGTCAAGCGATGGTATTTCTATTTAAAACCAGTGAAAATTACAAAAAAACAGTCGATTTCCTGAGGAGACACTCCCACATTACGTAATTATACGAAACGAATCTTTTAGTCACCTGTACCCCTAATGGCCGTTGAATCATAATAAAAACATATTTGCAATAACTAACTCTATTCAAAACTAGGTGACCTTAGAACGGAATTTCCGACATATTTCCAATCGGTTAACCAATCCAAATCGATCTAATAATTATTTAAGGCAACCTTGATTCGCGCCCAGAAATTTTATTTGGCGTCATTCACTCGCACTGTCAATGCAATGCCAAACATAACGGCGACTAATTACGTTAAATATTTTAGTTTTCGCATCTTTTAGCTTGTTTTTCACAATGCTGATTTATTATTTCTTGTCTTGTTGCATAGGTCATGAAACTTGGGCCGAGTTCAATGTTGTGACGAAATACGCAAAGAAGGGGTAAGATTATGATTGAAAAAAAGACGACTTTGAAACGGTGATTTTTTCCAGCTATTGGCAAGAATAAATTCTTTTTTAGAAGAAAATTGCGGTCTTGAACCGGTTGCAAAATTACACTCTGATTAATGCCGCAACAAGTCAACGTGATACTAACGGGCGCTTAATTAGGTCAAAAATGTTAATTTACAGCATATCTAATCCTAATTTTATTTAATATGAATCTGAAATATTAAATTATTTTATTTGAAGTCTGGCAAACATTTTAATAAAACACTTTTTCATCCTTAACAAAAACAATTTCATGTTATTAAAATTTAATTGCTCGCTATGTCTTATCAGTTCATCAATTCGTATTTTAATAAATTATAAGTGTTTGATGTTTAAAACAACCAAACGTACTCATCTGTAAATTAGGCGTGTTGCCTAAATTCATTACCTTAATCTTTATTGATTTCCTACAATCGAATATTGTTTGAGAAAAATGAAAATGGCATATTACATATTGATATTAGAATTGTCTCTTTTTGACACCATGGTGGGTTTATGTCATTCTCTTTACTTTTAGTCAGTTGATTGATAATGGTACCCAAATACACTATAATCATAACCGAATTACCAATTGCCTAAATTCGTGTATTTTTTGAGAAAGGTGAAAAAAGAAATTTATTTGAACAATGCTTACGAATAATTGAGTTTGATGGAAATGAGGTTAAAATATGGTAGTCTAATAGAGAGATCTTTCTTGTTAAACAATTCAAAATTGAAAATGTTTTAAATGTTTACAAATAATTTCTAGTTAAACTAGTATTCTAATGCAACCAGAAATACACAAGGTAACACTTTTTATCTGCATATGTATTTCATTATATTTTGTTTTTTATTAAGGAGGGGCCCTAGATTTCATTTGATAGTATGTCCGTGAATATTTTTCAAAATCAAAGTGAAACGATACCTTTGAATTGCAAATTTCCAGGTTATCGAACGTTAAAAACGAAGAATAATGCGTTTTAACGATTATTGAACTTGAAATGCAACCCAGCCTTAAATTGTGCGGATTCCGCATTTTTATGGTAATAAATTGGAAAATATATTTATAAATAAAATGGGCATTCATAGTACAAAAATTAAATATTTAATATTTAATAAATATTTAAAGTGGCATATCTCATTATCAATCGACCCGGAGATGGTTGTTTCGACATTGGTTTATCACTAAATTCCAAAGTGAAAGTGTCCATAGTTAAAGGAAAAGTTAAATTTTTTGTGATACGGAAGCGACAATATTATTAATTATATGTAATTGTCATGGGAAATTCAAAGTTTATTTACGATTTTCTTTAAGATTTAAGTTACGAAAATAGAGGAAAGTCCGTTGTTCTCTTGTTACACACCAAAGAATTTATTGTACAGGTGGGTCCTGGCTCATGAGAGAAGAAAGTTTCAGAGGTCGAGGTCACATTGTTTGTTATTGAGTGATTTACCTGTATCTCGGACCTTCGGGTTGTTGAATCGAAAGTTAAGAATAGCCACACTCATATGGAATTTATTTTTGTTATTTGCTTGCATGGAAAGCAATTTATAAAAGCAGAGTTGATAATAGTTTTTCAAAGATACCTACAATATAGTCTGTCAGTAGCTAATAAAATCATGCTTGTTTATTGATAGATAACGCAGTCTTTCATAGCTTGCTCTCCGTACGTATGTATTTGTTAGTAATACATAAATAGTATGAACAAAATTGCTGTAAACATAAATTTATATTTTTGAACAACACAGATTCAAATATTGTTTTACGTTTCAAAACCTATTCAGACTGTCCTTTGAGCAATCTTTACCCGATCCTCCTGCACATATTGCATGTTGCAAGCAAAAAAAATAGGCCGAGTATACACATGCTAGTTACAAGCACGAAAGCATGCCATTTAATAATACATTACTATCAAATGTATAAGAAAAATGCCTACTTTCAATATAGAATACTACAGAACTGCACGACGATCTATTTTTCCATGTTTGTAGCAAGCAATGTGTAAGGCCGGGGATGCACATGCTTTGAAAAAAGCATGCTTTATTGCTAGTAAATAACATGATAATTTAAAGAACATTTATTGGATCTCTATATTGCCTAGTTAAATGTAGCATACTTGCTATGAGCATGCCTCGTTGAGTGTGGTTTTTGAACAAAGTCCAAATATACTTGCTTCTAGTGTTGTTAAGTATTAAAGTATGGGCAAGCAAAATGGAGGTTTCAGGTTTACGAAACAAATTAAATTGAATTATATTAATGCAAGCAACGGACTTATTTTCTGCGAACAAATAGGATACGAGACTAAAAATCTGGATACGAAATTGGCTTACAATTAGCAAAAGACGAGATTTAGGAGCAAGCAAGTGCTTACTTTTTGAAAAGCAACAAGAAAATGACAAAGGTCATAAAAATTATTTGCGAATGACATCTGAAAAATTTGACGAAATTTTGTATATGATTGAATCATACATATGAAAACGAAACATTCAAATGAGAGAGGCTATGTCAAACACAAAATTAGTACGCTCGGAACGCGTTCACACTTCCTTTTTTGCATACTCTTTTTTACCCTCACCATACATCCTATGTTTAATAGCACAGAAAATCGGCTGTCGTGCGATTGAGTGGCGTGCTCTTTAATAAGCATGCTGTTTTTTTTATAAACATGCTCGAAATCCACTACTAAAAATAAGCAGCATTTGCTCTGAAATAGCATATAGGTATATCGTTAGTCTTAAGCAGAGAATGCCCAAAAACAAGTCCGAATGCGTTACTATTGCAGTATTAATTTCATACAATGTTGAAGGTATAATTGAAGACCACTTTTCTACATAGTGATAAGCCACATAAACACAAAAATCAATATTATTGTTTCTTTCACACCTAGTAATACATAGTAAGCGATTGTGGAAGAGTTGTAGCGATAATCCTACGGGTGGCGACATGATGCCTAAAATTTTCAAGTTTCACTAATACATTTTAGATTACGTTCAAAAACTTTAACGTGCAATAACTCAATAATTTGTTTTTATGGCTTATCACTACATAGAAAAGCGGTCTTCAATTGAATAATGAAATATCACTTAATAAAAATCGCTAGGTGGCAACAGAAAATCAATATACAAAAAACCTAGTGCAAAAAAATGAATTTGAAATATTGCACTGATGCAGATCATAGGAAATCTTGAAATTGCACTGGCGTATGCATAGAATTGTCCAAAATTCCAATCACATTCTGTCATTTTTTTTCATCAAAACTACAAATATCACATGTGATCCAATTGTTTATGTTTGCGAAACCGGTAAAACTTTTACTTTTACTTAATTTTTAATCAAAATTAGAATTATTCGGGCTATTGTCTGTTGTCACTAGGGGAAATTGACAAATTATGCCTGTCAATAAAAATAATAAAAAAAAGTTGAGCATGCTATAAAAGTTTAAAAAGAATTAAAGCAAAAGCTTTTCCATTGATGAAAAAAAAATGAGGACGTTTTGTTTTTCATTTTGAAAAAAATAGCTAATCTTATAACAATTGGGGCTTTCACGGTCGATCTGTTTGATGAAAGTCAAGTCATTATCACAGCTTCAATGCTGTGGTTACAGTCTATCTAACGTTTTCAGAAGCAAATTGTTTGTATTTTTGTCTAACCATACTCGGAATTTGTGAAGTTTTTATGGTTTAATAATGGGAAATATTTTTTGTTTTATCAGGTTTGTTTCTTAACTGTAGTAGGTATACATTTTAATTTTAGAGATACAGGCATGGGGAAAATCGCAATAAATTTTAGGAATTTATTCTAAGTAATTATTATTTTTAAGAATAGAGGGGTGTGCAGCAATAAGGATATGCTCCATTTTGAATGTTTGGAAATTAAAAAAAAAAAACATTTTAAAAATTGAATTTCAGAGAAACCTTTTGGTTTTCTTGGTACATATAGCAATATAAATACCTACTTGTGATTCCAGGTCATTTCAAATTCACTCCATTTTTTGAGAGAGATAACGAGACTTAAAGTTTGGAGTTATTTTCTTATTACGGCCCATTGAAAAAAAAACAAACTAAAACTGAAGAAAATTTGCTTGAAAACTGTTTAATATTGAAAATAATAGAAAACATTAACAGAAAACAAAAAGTTATCTCTGAAATATAATTTTGAAAAAACGTCTTTTTTGAATTTCCCAAAATTTAAAAAATGGAGTTACCTCCTTATTGCACCACTCCATTTGTTGGAGCTGCCGTTATCTAGTATAACAGCACAACTAATGCACGAAATCGTTGCCTTACTGGACTACATGAAAGAATGATTTTTTTTGGGAAGAATTCGTTCCTAACTAAAAACCTCCAAAAATGGAGTTACCTCCTTATTGCTGCACACTCTTCAATTGTAATTATAAAACCAGTATTTTCAAATGCAGCTTCTATTGGCTGGCGGCGATTTGAATGTTAAAGGAGCAATTATAATCCTCTATTTCATGTCTTAACACTTACTTTACGTTTATTCTTAAATTAATTTTTTGCAAAACCGGAGTTCTGTATGATGAACAAGGTTAGGTGTCCATAAACTTCTTTCATTGATTAACACGTTCGCTGCTGACCTTGTAATATTAAATTTTCGTAACCAGTAGCTGGTGTGCTTTTTTCGTATATTGTGCCACTATTGCATTCCTAGTCGGCAAGAAACTATTTATTATTGTCAAAAACCTCATTTATAGGGCCAAAAAAGCTTTGACGTTATATATGTATGTCCGTCATGCACACACCACACGACGTGAAGAATATATCCGTCAATCAGCAGCGAACGTGTTAATTAAATTGTTGAATATTACAAATTATGTATAGGTACACATGTTTTATAGGGAGCATACAAATTTTCGAAAGGTTTAGGTGGGGCATAATAAAAAAAAAATTGAGAAACAGTGATTGAAAATAAGAGATAGTTATTTCTTTTGTTTTAGATAACATACGAGAAAACATAACAAGTACATGATACCAATGTTACAACATGTGTATTTTTAAAATTCGTTTTATCGCTGGGAATACATTTTTTGCAAATATGATTTAAACAATAAAAAAAATATTGAGGCACGAACTTTATGACATTTAAAGGAGGGTCTGAATACCCCTTTTATACGAGTATCAACGGATCATAGATAAATACTGCATTATAAAAAAATTGAGCGTTTTTCAACATAGCCTCCTTTTAGTTTTACATTTCTTCTTCTTAATCTTCTTCGTCCATTTCAGGATATAAACCATCTTCAGTTTAGTCCTATTATTCGCTTGGTATAGCCTTCTTATCTCATCTGTAGTGTTCTTCGTTGTTTTTTCCTAAACAGCAGGGAAGAAAGAAGGAAGAAAAAAAATTGTTCTTTCTGACAATTTGTTATCTGCTTGTGTTGTAATATCAAAAGTTTAGTGTTATCTGTTTTTCTTGTGTCTGGCAAATTTTCATTTTAATGATATGATTCGCTTTCTGATGACAATTTTCTGTACTGATTGAGTTTTTTGTCTGGGAGTGTAATTTGTAGCACTTGTCTCTTTAGTGCTTTTTGAGTTTTTGCTAATTTGTTCATATTTTGGAGGGTGAATGTCTGAGTCTAATTGTAAGTGAAAATTAGCACAGTATATTTGCTGAATAACTTGGTTTTAAGGTTCTTGTTTTTATGATCTTAGTTCTCTATCATTCTAATAGGGGATATCAGGTCTCCTTGACAGTCTCCGCTGTTGTTTGGGATTGTTTTTTTCACGCCATACACTATACCACAAGTTGACATACTTAAGTCAGTCGCCCATCTGAGCAACTTTCGCTTTAATATGCGTCAAAAAATTGTTTGCTTGGGGCATATCAAAACCAAAAAAGTTGCTTTCGTGTCGGTGTTGCGTTGAAGTTGCTCAGATGGGCAACCGGATTTAGTCCAACGAAATACTAACATTTCTAGATCGTCCATAAAAATATGATTAATCGGCTTTTGATTCTGATCTGATTTTTTTAATTCGAAATCTGGAGATTAACAAAGTATTCGTTGCGTGATTTGGCCCATTTTCAGTAATAACTGCGAAATATCTTTCATTTTTGAAGTATTTGTTAAAAATGATCCTCACGGTGGTGATTCTGGTTTTCCGGGTGAAAAAACTTGTTTTAACTGTTGTATCGTTTCAGACGCATAGTAAAAGTGCATTTAAATATAGCCAAAGTTGTTACACGATTCTGTTTTTGTTCCTGTGTGAGGAAACCTATCATGCGATTATTTATTAACGTGGTTCATTCGTGTGCACTTTTGTGTTCTTTCACCGTTCTTTCTTTTAAGTCAGGTGCACCGTTGCTATATACTTTGTTTAATGTTAATATTCATTTTATTGTTTTGATTTGAAGAGTACATGGAGAATGTTAAATCTATTACATTTTAAAGTTTTTATTATCATTTTGTACCATTTAAAGAGTGTAGTGATTCCATCCCATGGCAGCTCTCCAGTTATGCATAGCTCTTGAAAACATTCGTATTCTGGTACAGAAAAAAAAGGGGAATATCCAAATAGCTACTTATGTATTGAGAAAATGGAAAAAAAATTCTAAATATCGGCTTCGTCTATAAAAACAAGACTAGACCGAAACTAAAGAAATGATTTTTCCCACAAGTCGAGACTTATAATTTCTCGTATCATGTGTCTCGTGTACATCACTATAAGTGTCGCATAGTTATCAGATTTCTAAAATTGTTTTCATGTTAAACATTCACTCCATTGAAAGTAAGTTTAATTTAATTATTTAAAGCTCATAGGCAATTTTCTACATACGCATTAAAAAAAATGTTTTGATGTTCACTTTATGAATTCAGTTTAGAGATGTTATGGCATGTCATAGTTTTGAGAGCATTTTCCCTTTTTTGCCATAATAGTGGATGTATCTTACTTGTTTTTTTATTTTTTATCGTGTCATCGTAACCAAAGCTCGGAGTTAAGATCACTTATTGGTTTGCAACAGCTTACTCATGAAATTTCGTATAATTCAAACGAGTTTTCGGAATCGATATTAAGAATTGTCTTTTGTTTTTTCACAAATAGTTTTTTAGACTCTGGTTTTCTCCTGTACTCTTGATTTGTTTTTTAATTCGATTATCTTAATATTGTGAAGATGACCGCCTGATTGAGAAAACTTTCAAATATGTACAGTGTGTCCCCGGATAGGTGAAACGACTCTTGTAAAAGGGAAAAAATCGATTTAAATTTCCATCTTTTGGGGTTTAGCCCTGCTTGGTTAAAGACTAATTTCTACTATGTTTTTAGTTTTGAAAAATCAAATAGGTGTCGGAAAGTCTCAAAATACTTGTTGTTTTCCAGAGTAAGCTGTCTTTAATGTGTCAAATACGACATAAAATTATTAAGAAAAGTTATTTACAATCAACATCTAGACCTATATAGCAAATTTTAAAATCCTGGATCAACTATATTTTTTCAAGTTTTTTACATTTTTTCCTTAAAATTTAAAAGTCATAGTTGGCCAGTGATTTTGAAATTCGATATATGGGTCTAGATGTTAATTCTAAATACCTTTTTTTAATAACTTTATGATGTATTTATCATATAAAAGACAATTCACTCTAGAAATCAATAGATTTGGTGAGACTTTCCGACGCCTACTTGATTTTTCGAAACTGAAATTATATTAGGAATTAGTCTTTAACTAAGCATGCTAAATCCCAAAAAATAAAAATTTAAATAAAAATTGTTTTCCCTTTTACAAGAATGGTTTCACCTATCCGGGGACACACTGTATATCTTTTTCCATAAGCCTTATAAGTCATTTGATTTTAGATTTTAGTTTAATTAAATCCTAAAACCTCAGATCGATGGCTTTCTCCTGCCTAATGTATTTTGAATGAGTTCGATTTAATTATTTAGAATGTCAACAATATATCAGATTTTTCCTGACGGTCTACTAATACATTATTAATTTTATTCACCACTTGTTTCGTACTCATAGCAATCAGAGGTCATAAAATAGAAGATTAAAGACAGAAAATGAGCAACAAGCCAAATTGATAGGTATTTTGTGTCTAGTGCGGCTGTAGAAAATGCATAACATTGAGCATATCTGTTATTAAGGAACGGTTAGGATTAAATATCTTTCATATTCCGGTGACCTTCGGAGTCTTAGACGATTTATAATATAATACATAACTTTATTGCCATGCAAGGTAATGAAAATATAATAGTTGATATTATACGACTTAAGTTACGCACCGAAATCAAGTCAATTGGCCACAGCGCCATTCCAAATTTTGGGATTCTATAAGTTTTTACGTACATAAACCGCAATCTTACTTACGATTTACTATTAATAGTTCTCATTTACTTAATTTATACTGAATTGTATTGGCTTTCATGTTGCCAACACGAAATTTTTACAATTCGTTTGACACATGGCATATGCGCAAACTGTTATGTACAATAAGATATCGTTATATAACAAATTAAAATAAAATGCAAAATACTTTTTAATTAACGCAGGCTGTTAATAGAGTGTAAAGATTAATTAAGCAAAATCAAACGTTACGATATGATTAATTATTCGAACGTTGTTTCATTTATCTCCACAATAGCCCGCTCGACTTTTATTCACAATTAAATATAATATTTTAATTATGGTTAAATTGGCGGTACTGACCTAATAACACATTTTTCAATAATCAACAATATTTTTCTAAATTTAGTTGCAAGTTTTTTGAAGAGTAGAAAAAGTCACATACAGCGGCATCAGAAATGACAATTCTCCATTCAAAGAAGACATAGGTAATTGCGCTCTCATAAGAGATTGCGTAATTTTTCCTACATTTTTGACCTATTACTTCTGAAACTGTTAGATCATTTTTGCCAAAACTTTGGCTATTTTCACAGAAAAAATATGCATAACATTTTAGAGAGAAAATTTTTGTCTCCAAGAAAAACTAAAAAATTTGTCGCGTGCGTAAAAATGTAACAAATGATCATCAACTTAAAAAATGTTTGTTGGCAGCCTCAACCAAGTCTCCCTCAATACTTATTTTTTCAATCTGATTAATAGATTCAAGTTTCCTTTGACTGGAATCGAACGCCTATTAATAACAAACAGATGCTCAAGGTTTTCTTGAGTACTGAGGAATACTTGAGGTGCCACTATTTATACGACCCTTAGAGGAATAAAGCTGGATTTATAAATTTGTCGTTCACGCTGCTGCTGAATTAACCCTTGAGTATTTTTCAGTTTTGTCCATCTAATTTGATCGTTTAGTATTACTGAATAGGTGGTAAAAGTTTGGTTGAATATCGTTCAGTATTTATTGAGAAAAAGAAACACACATATAAAAAAACACGATTTTAACCCTTTGAATTCCAGTGGTCTTATAACGTAACCACAAAACTAAAGATATGGTTTTGTACTGTTTTTGAATAAAAAATATCAGTGCAATTGTCTAAAAACAGTGCTTTCTAATTATGGAATGCAAATGATTAAAAGATGTTTCGAAATGCAATTCTGAAGACATTATTTATTTTCGGAAATTCTGATTTTTTTAAGAGAATGAAAAAATTAAATTTCCCCTTAAGAGTTGATGTAGGTACTACTGAAATTTTACCGAAACGCTATGGCGCCTAATCGTGGTCTACAAACTAAAAAAATCATATTAACTGGTATCAATATATGTAGTTCCATTAAACGATTTTTATAGTAATTTGCTACGCGTAAAAATCACTTGAACTAACGGTTTACCCTATTGATAGCTTCTTTGCTTTACAGTCGCAGTGCTTCCGTCCCTAAAGTTTTCGCGAATACGAAATTAAGAAAATTGTTGAAACGTTTATTTGAATCGTTCAGCGTAAAAGCGGCCTAAGCCCAAAAATAATATATTGAGTTATTGCACGTCAAAGTTATTGAACGTAATCTAAAATGAAGCTTGAAGGTTTCGGCATTATGCTGACACCCGTAAGA
The DNA here is from genome assembly GCA_013372445.1 of Hypothenemus hampei. Taxonomy (NCBI): domain Eukaryota; kingdom Metazoa; phylum Arthropoda; class Insecta; order Coleoptera; family Curculionidae; genus Hypothenemus; species Hypothenemus hampei. The sequence goes on along the minus strand of JABRWK010000290.1, from coordinate 41,936 downwards.
TGACCGCTACAATTCTTCTAAAGTCAATTACTATGTATTATTAGATGCGAATAAAACCATAATATCGATTTTATTTAATTGTGGGTTTGTCCGCTTTTACACTGAACGCCTCATTTGTCTTTTCCTTATTTTTGATAGAAGGATAAAATATTGTCAAATTAACGTAAACTTTTAAATAATGCTGAACTAAACGGATTTATCAAAATATTTTTTAACATTAGGTCTGTTCGAACAGAAATATCCAATCAGTTCGATCCAATGAAATTGCGTTAAAATGCTTATGTGACAGTTTGCAAACTGTTTGTAACCAATCAACATGGCGCCGACTGGTTGAGGATTTTTGTTCGAACAGACCTATTGTGGAAAATCGTTAAGGTACTTTTTATTCGGACTTAGTTGTCGTATTCCAAAGAGCATCTTCAAACGTTATGAGATAGAGATCAAAGTGACATTAACGATGCGACTGAAACTGAGTTTCAATTGTTGATCTTTCCGACTTTGAAGGCCTAGAATCCTTTATCGTGGAGCGTGTTCCGTAACGAATTGTAAAATGCCAGCAAAAAAATACAGGCTAAATTATCTAATTTTTCTCACCAAAATCATTATGCTTTTTTAAATGACCTCAAAGAAGTTCAAAACTTTAATGAAGAAAAACTTGTGATCGTGTAGGCTATTTCCGAGGTCTTTTTTGCCAAAAAGACCACGTCCAATCATTGGCTCATAGGCGGCGCGTAGTACGGGGAACCTTCAATGAAAATGTTTTTCTAGACGTGTCATATTTACTTATAATATGGCACCCTAATTCACTTACGGTCCCGTTATAGACTTTGGCACCCTTATTCTCTAGATTCCGTTACCTTTATTCTCTAAAAATACTATTGTCTTAAATTTCTTACAGCAAAGAGAACCTGTTTTGTCTATCCTAGATCGTTCACCAACTTGTTGCCTTAGATTATGTAGTGTTCAGAGACCTAGATTAGGGTAACTTTGTTTTTACGTCCTAACAGACGCGGTGTCTGTATACGAGTATATTACCGCGCCACAGATGATTTTTGTAGTTGTTTTTGCGAGAGTGCTAATCGCGATCTAACTATCTATGCAGATTTGAATAGTACAATCGATGATCCTTTCAGCTACTAGTTTTGCGGTACATTCCAGAATTGAAATGGCTTCTATTTGGAAAACGTGAAATGATAGACAAAAAAATGTTTCCTCTTCTAATAAAAATCGACGGATTATTGGCCTAAAATTGACGATATCCGAAAACACTGAATGAAAAGTTTTTGATACCTCATCCTGGATATGTAATAATTCCAAATGAAAATATCAGTAAATAAATGACCAATCACAAATAAATATTAAATTGCTGACGTTGTTCTACCGCACTGAGATCCCAAACCACAAATTCCTTAGTGTATCTCTTGGTTTTGTTGATTATTTATCTTTAATATAACTTGTAGTGTAATTTGTTTAACTCTTTCAATATGTTCTTCCACTTTACGTATTAACAATAAACCAGAACAAGAAAATCATACGATCGTCACTTGACAACCTTCTTTAAAAACCTTGTACTAATTATATTCTGGTTTTGGTCTCTATGTTACCGGCCGTATGTGAAATTACGCAGTATATAGAATGCTTACAATTAGACAGTATATACCTATGTATATTTACTTTCTGGGCATTTTGTATAATGTCGACATTTCTCGTATAGAAGGTAATGTGCATATACAATAACTCTTGAATGTCGCATTGAAACATTTTAAAACTATTAAATTTACAAATTCAGGGTAATTTTTGATTTGAAGGCTAGGTCATTCTCAATTGGTTTTGCCTCTGGTCCGCCCGTTAAACAAAGACATTCTTTGTCACTAAAGAGGACTTCCCCAGGAATAAGCTTCGATCGAAAAATCGTCTTATAATTAACTAAAAAGATATCTGTTATTTCGTTTCCAGTCCCTAACTTTCTATTTTACCTTTCCCTCTCTCTCTCGCACACAGATACACATACAATAACAATTAATCGTAAATTATTGTCTCATAGTCATTGGTTTGAAACTTCAATATTTATCATTAAACTTGGTTTTTATACTTTAGGTTCCCTCTCAGTCGGTTTCGGTACGCTAATTAGTCGGTTTAATCACAATGCGGTGCGCCGGTTCAAAAAATGCATGGTTTATGGTAAAAACGGTTGGTAGGTGCCCATTAGGTTAAAAACAACTGTTAGCTTAACCTAACTGTGCTTCTATTTTATATTATTTCGTGTACTTTTTTGAATGTTCATATAAATCTTAAGCTATTCACAAATTATTTAATTTTAACGCCAATAAAAAGTCGGTACACTTTAACTTTATTGTTATTTGTATTCGTCACGTCTACTTAAACCTATTGGCAGGTCGAAATTAATTTATTTTCTTTATTCCTAACTACAAAAGTCTCATTTAACGCCATCAAGCCGTCATTTTTCTTGTTGGACACCATTATAATTGAATAAAAAATCTAAAAAAAGGTATTTCGCAAAATATTCTTTCGAAATTATCAACAGAAGGTGTTTTTCCTCATGGTACAATAATGAATTATTCATTTTTTATTAATAATTGTCTTCTTACACCCACCCATAGCCATGGAATTAGACATTTTCTTTGAAAAACATTACATAAAGAGCTAAAAAGTAATGCTAAGTTTAACTATACAAGGCGTGCCAATCATAAAATATATTGTTCAAACGTCCTGTATATTTCAGATTAATTACGGCCATTGTTTTTTTAAAGTATTCGTAGGAGCGTCAATTAACTGTGAAACAATGACACTTCTGCATATTTTATTGTTGACAATCAAGGAAGACAACATATCTTCTGAGAACTATTAGGAAGCCACAGAAAAGATCAAAAGGAATATTACATAATGACAGTTTATAGATGCAACACCGTTAGAATGTAGATACCTACTCTCACAATTGTTAAAACTTATTTCTTTCCTTCCATTTTGTCACGAAGCAAAATTTTAAAAGTACTCATTGATTTGCTATAATTATATCGCAATCCTGATCCCACTTGTTAAATTTATCTTGGAAGTCATCTTTAATAAAAAACTTTTATTAGAATTTTTGTGGTTTGTTCAATCTCTTAAGATCTTTGAAAAAAGCTACGGAAGTCAAGGAGAAGAATGATCTGACAGTTTGTAATAGGTATAATGATTTTTCAGATTTACTATAATGAATAGAAACATCATGAAGAATTTTCCTATAGATGGTGTGAATCAGAGATCTGCTGCACAATTTCTTGCAAAAAATAAACAGACATTTAACGTTATTTGTTTAGAGTTCCTTTGCAAAACTTATACTTTTAACAAAGATTTACCAGAAAATCTACATTAAAAACTAAACTGGTTAAAGAGCCCAATTGACGAAAAGATTACTGTACATTTGAGATTAAGTTGACCTCAAGATTTGACTATCTAGTGAGCAAGGTGTTCAAAACATAGTCTTAAAAATACTGCAATGTTTTGAGACAATCTTGAGATTTAATCTTTGAATTTATCTTAAGTAGACATTTACATTTACATTTTTCTTATTGCCAAACCTCACCGAGAAAGTCCGATGTTTAAATACACATTTTAGTGCGAAAAAGTTTAGTGGTGTAGAAATTGCAAAAAAAGTATTACAGGTATGACTTGAATTAGTTACTGTAATGTGATTTTTATCATACTACGGTAGACGAATAGATTCTAAGAACAAAATGTTACATTGCCTGTCAACAGAAATAATGACAAAAAATTACTGATAATTATCGCTTCAATATAAACAAAATGTTCCAGAATGTTCAACATTTTTTGTAATACTCAGGAACACTGAGTCACGAAAAGTTCCTTAGTGCTACTTCAGTGTGGATCTATAAATTCGTGTACAGAAAAAGTAAAATAATTCGATGATTTTGATATTAAAGATGTTTTACATCAAAAGGCCAATTATGGATGTTAGAGACAAAATAAATGAGTTAATTAATTCAGACATTTAAATCACAATATAAAGAATCGTTGCTAAATTCACTTTTCCAAATTCGACCATCTTAAGACGTAAAACGTAGATATATGGTTCCTTTTGGAGGTTTGATATATGGATTGATATAATTTCACCATGCAAGATAGATTCAAGATTATGCCAGGTTTTAAAGAACTTTTAGAGTTCGTCAGAAGCTGCAATTTCGCTTTACTTATAAATAACATTCAGATGATTCTTTGTTTTTTCTCGATTTTATTTTACTTTTTTGTTTTGGAGTAAAGACGTCGAAAAGCACATGAATCAGGTTGTTTTTTTATCTTTTTATCCACTTAATGAGGATTTTCTAAACAAAAAACCCATCTAGAAAAGTATCCGGAAAAAACAAAAGTCAATATAAATTTGCAAATTATAACTCTATAATAAAAACACTTAAAACTATTAATAAATAGATCTAATTATTTGTTAATGCAATGCCCTTTCAATTCTAAACATTTTTTGAGTCGTTCAGGAAAGCCGGAAACCAAGTCGATCGTGTATTGAGCAGTAATGATTTCCCACGCATGTAAAACTGAGACAAGTTTATTTTTATATCTAGGTGCCTTTCGTTCCACCTCAATTTTCATTAATCCGCATATATTTTCCATGGGAATAATTGTAAGATCCGGTGAAGCTGTCGGTCATGGAATTCTATTTGCTGCTTTTGCATCCAAGTTCTTGTATGTGCATAAGTATGTTATCTTACGTTATCTTGTTGAAACTGCCATCCATCAGGATATAAGGCATTAGTTGTTTCAAGAAGAAACCCAATTAAAATCTTTTAAGCTCTCCACGGTAACTCGAATAGTACAGAGAGGTGTTGCACCACGCATAGATATTGCTCTTCAAACAATTGCTTTAACAGGAAATTTGTAAATTTGCGTGGTTGAATGTTCTCTTGATAAAACTTGTAGGCGATTAGTTCCTATTTGAAAACAACTTTCATTGGAGATAAAAACGTTCTCAAAATCACACCATGGAAAGGGTGACAAAAATCAATTCTTTTCTATATGTGCGAATTGCAGGAATCTTTTTTGGTTTTCTGGAAAGATAATCTTGTGTTTTCAGCGACTCTCGTATTGTTTAGAGACACACTTGTATTGCTCATTGATTTCTAAATCTACTGGATAACTTTCGAAAGTCTAGAGGGGGATTCTATCTTTCTTAGATAATCAGGACATTTAAATTATTTTCTTGTATCTTACACGGTCTCCTAGAAACTGGTCTATGTTCCATTCTAATTCTCGTTTTTTATTCGTTGTCACTTCAGAGACTGCACTTTTAGCAAGGTCAAATAATTCCACCAGGTTTATGACTTTTTGAACACCTTTTCTGCATAAATGTTTCACCAATTTCCTTTTCTAATTGTAACATAGTTAAGCAAGTAGTTTTGTCGTTTACAATCAGTTATACTAGATAAAAGCATTTATTTTATCTTTTACATTTACAGTCTACTATCAAGACTACTCACAAATGCAATAAACTGAATTTTACAACATAATAAAAACCATGCAAATTTATATTTGTAAAAATCTAAATATACCGGGCACTTTCTAGGCGAACTATATATGGAAAAGTTCATATGAGCCGATTTGGGAATACTTTAAGGTTTTCAATTTCTCTAACACTATTTAAAATACTGTTTTCAATATGTAATTATGGATCGGTGCATATCGGCTTTTGGGTGGAATAGTACCTGATTTGTTCCATTTGAATTTCCTGATAACTTTTTTTCCAAAAATATGATTCTTTTATTGTTTGCCTTAAAAAGGCACTGTTGTAGAACATTTCCAAAATTAAATGTTTTCGAGAAAAATCGGTCTTTTGTAGGGAATGGCTACACATCACAGTTATGTTTTAATAGTCATTCTTCTGTAAGAGATGATGTCATAATCAATTAAAACAATATAAATATAATTTACAATATTAAAAGCTTTTTTGACATAACACTGAATAGTAAGTGTATAGTAAAGGGTGTCCCAATATTCACGCAAGAAGCAATTTTCAAAGAAAACACAGGTTTTTAATCAAAAATTAATCTTTTTTTATTGATTCATAAAAGTTTACAGTCTAGGGTTTTGCATGGAAGAACAGCAGCAGATAAATGGCTGCCACAGCTTCGGTGGCACAATCACAAACTCTTTTGGCAAAATTTTTAATAATGGTTTTGGCATACATATAGCGGTATTTTGTTGATACAGAGTATACTTTTGATGGTTTTGGGCTTGTTGAAATAAAAGTGAGACTTTACAAAATCTCACAGAAGAAAGTATAGAGGGGTTAAATCATATGATCACGGCGACCACTTTTGATCACCAAGGCAAGAGAAATCCCAAATTACTATGCGACTTGATCTCTCGAATTTTTCTTTGAGGTTCTTTTAAATTTAAGTCTTATGCTAACAAACCGATCATCATACACCTTTAAAAAAGAAACTAAGCACTGTATCAATGATATTCATGGAAAATTTCTACATAAGACTGCGTATTTTATTATTGCCTGTTTTAGCTGTGGACACCACTTAACTGATATTCTGTTACACAGGGTGTCTGGTGACTCGACGGCCATAGGTTAAGGGTGAGCTCCTTAATGAATTTCGAGTCGAAAATGTCAAATAAGTTATGCCCAGAAACGCTTCGTTTCCAAGATACAGGATGTCAAAGTTTAAAAAAACAGCACAGTTATTAATTTTTAACTTCTAAAGGGCTTAAGATTTTTTAACGAAATTTGGTATATGAGTTTNACCTTATAAAGTGTCTTAATAAATACAAAATTACGACGTCACATTTATATTTTGATAGTCATTTGTTTATAAGTGATGATGTCATAGACAATTAAAAGGATATAATAAATAAATAATATAAATATAATTTACAATTTTAAAAGCTATTTTGACGTAATACTGAATTGTACGTTTACGATATATTACGTATAGAGCGATGAAAGTCAATCTTAACAGCAAAGAGGATTTACGCTTGAGCGAAGCAAGGGCTGGCACCACTTCAGTTGTCATTAAAATTGATTTGTTTTCCGAGTAAAGTTATTTTTGTAATACCTCTTTTTCTACGGGAATTATGATAAACTTAAAGCCGTCTGACACGGGACTAATTTTAATGATACATTTATTTTAAATTTTCCCATTACAATCTGCAACCAGTAAGTATTATGCTAATTGGTCAGGAGCAGTTGTCAAAACTGTCATATTGTCGGTTCATTGGATCTAACTGTTGCAGATTTTCGTAGTAAAAATTTCAAAATAAATTTATCATTAAATTTAGTCTCGTGTCAGACAGCCTTTAGACTATAAAGAGTTACTTACAAGCCGCTTAACAGACTTTGTAAGGTGAACTTAAGAATCAGGTATTATGAAAAATTGCATATTTTGTATGTAGAGAAAGATAGTTCAATCTTCTCTAAGCTTCATTTGAATTTTGGTAATAGCTGATTTCAAAGACGGAAACAGAATATTATTTTATACTACATGAACTGATATGCTACCATACAATCTTGCGCCACTGAATAAAGTGCGAGGTGTCGATTCGATTGATATTTTTATGTCTTAAAACTGTATTGAAGTAACCTCACGCATGTCGCATTAAATAAAAATTCTGTGCAAAATTTTTATGATACTATATCAGCTCATGTGATGTCATAACAGTATGTTCCACTTTTAAGGCAGAAAAATTTAATAAAAAATCTTTGGTAATTGCATATGTTGATAGAAAGCTTTTAAATATCGTTTAGGTGATTACTAAAAACTTGACTGATGGGGATCTCTTTCTATATTATTCGTTTAACTCCTGTTTTTTAATTATTCCTTTAGTTATTCTCATAAATAATAGCTTAGAGACTAATGTAAGACCTGAAGACCAAAGTAGAGAAGAACTAATTTATCAATATAGAAATAATGCAAGTAGCTGATTTTGTAAAAGACAGTTAGTTGCAAGTCGAAAATTTAGATAAAAGTTATACTTTTGCTACATTTATGTTGTGCCGTTGCATAGGAATTGTAAGACAACAATACATAACTAATATTAGCTAATAGGTAATTACGATTAATCTATCATGGGTTCTTGTAGTTTTATGTTTGATATATGTTATGCAAGATACATCACTAAGATTATTAATTATCCAGAAGTAAAATTACTTTCAGCCATGATAATTTTTTTGTTATGGTGTTGTACATGTTATATAGGTATAATTCTTGGTCTTTAGCTGTACAGATGATCTTTGTTTAAGAAATAGTTATTTCAACAAATTAACTTGACATGATTACACTTCTCAAAGGAATATCTTTCTGTTTAAAAAAAACAATCAGAAGTAGAGCTGAATGCTGTCTAATTTCTACAACAAATGCTTCTAGAATTTTAAGTCTTCATTTATACGCATTCTCTTAACTAAAGGCTTTGACAGATATATGTACGAGGTATGCTCCAATTTAACGCTGAATTATGGTGTTACATCTAATAAAATTCATTAAAATGTTTTTATTTAGATTTGTCAACTGTGTGCAGAGCTTGGGTGAAAATTCTGTTAATTGTGTACACAGATGTCTTAATTTCGTTATATTTTGAGGACTTTTCGCTTACTATTATATGCATAGTACACAATGTAGAATAGCCAAAGTGAATAAAGTCAAAATCTAAATTCATGTACATATTTATTAAAAATTTCAAGACACTTCTATATTAGACTGAAATAAGTTTATGAAATGAAACCCAGAAACGCAAAAATTTCATCCCCAGGTAAAATCCCGTTCGAATGATAGTTGAAAAATCTCAACTTTTAAATTGAAAGTAGAAAAGTTGTGATATCTCATTGGTTTTAAAATTTATTGGAAAAATTCACATAAAAAGATATATTAAAGAGATTGACGAAATTCGCTGCAACGAACTAAAAACTTAATAACCAAAGGTGTTTCGTTCATAATCATGTAATAAAATAATAAACGAATTAATCTCAGTCCAGGATAATTGCATTATTTTTTCTTTTAAGTCAGCTAGATCGCGTGGTTTAGTTTTGTATACCACACTTTTCACGTACATATTTCTATAGAAGAAGTCTAATGGCGTAAGATCTGGTGATGCTGCTGGTTATTGTGGCGATCATCGCCTCGCGAGTCACTAATTGGGAAACGTTAAGCCGAGGTATTGCGGACATTGATTTGATGGTATACATAGTTGTGCTGTTGATTTTTAAAATGAATTTTAAAATCATAGTATTTACATTAGCGACAGAGAATAAAAAGATCTTTTGAATGAAATTTCATAAGCGTTCCTTTCAATTCAAAAATTTAGAATTTTCAATTGTAGGATGTAATTTTAAAATCTAAAATTAACATGTTTAAAATTTTTGATACCTATATACACAATGATTGAGATCATTAGTATATTGTACATATTTGTTTCTTTCACATTCGATAATAATTATATTATATCATTATTATACTAAATATTTCACCTAAGACGGCACACATTAGGCACATACAAGGCATACGTATTATTTTGTAAAGAAAAATTTTTTGACTAATATGCAGAGCTACAGAGTCTTCAATTTAAAATTATGTTCAAGTACAGTGTGCCAAAAAAATTGTGTTATACCGAAATTATATCTTTTAAATGGAAACCCTTAAACAAGATGTCCCTAAAGGGTCTGCACAACGTTCTACCATAGACTCTTCAGGTGAAAACAATTGAATTTAATTACATTAATCTTAGTCCAAAAGTTGATAATAACGGAGCTATAGAGTGTCAAAGTTTAACATTTATAGTAAGGTGCACCTTTTGTAGAGAGTAATGGTGGTATAAGTTTTTCATTTGAAATAATACTCTACAAGGAGGTACAAAAAAGTTTGCATCATTTTTAAACCAAATGTAGGCCGTGTGTTGCTCTCTCTATCAATCCGACAAAAATCGTTGCTAGATTTAGATTTCTTACGTAAAAAAATTCGATTACCAATTTTAAGGTAATTATCTATTGTAGTTCAAAAAATATAAAGAAAAATTACTTATAGTACAATGTACAGGGTGTCCGGTAAGTGGTTACATTAATTTTAGGGGGTGATAGAATACATGATTTTGAGTCGATTTAACCAAACATACCTATATACCGAGTGTTGTAGTTTTTCAGTTATCAGCATTTTTAAGATTTAATTTTCCTATTAAGCTAATGGTAATGCACATGAAGTGTTTTTGCATTTTTTTTTGTTTTCGAATACTTTTACCGCAGATCTTGTATCATTTCTGTAAATAATACAGTATGATAAAATTTTTAAGGAAATTGCACTAATATTATAGTATTTCTTAAAACAAAATGAACGACCCAATGTAAAATTGCTAATTTCATACGCAAAAAAAAAAGATTGTAACGACTTGCAAAACAGCCTGTATATTAAACTTTGACAACCTGCAGCTCCGGTATTATCAACTTTTGAAATAAGATGAATGTAGTAAAATCAAATTATTTTCACGTAATGAATCCATGATGGGATGTTGTATAGTCCCTTTAGGTATACCCTGTATACTACTACTCATATTGATATTTTTTGTAAAACTTAATTATATCATGTATCATACATGTGATCTTAAATGTATAATTTTTCCGTCATTCAACTTTTTCAAATAATGTAAATGTATGATAAAGTGAATGACGTCAAAACTATGATATCTATTTAGCAAGCTTTTCAGAATGAAAAGATTATTCATTGTCAAATATAAGATTTCGTTTATTACTGGTTTCAGGGATATTTAAATGTTTTAATATCAATCATAATTAGTGTTTCAAACTTCAACAGTGGATTGTCTGATCGAAAATAGTGGTAGTTTGCTATTGAAACCATAGACCAGAAATGCTTCGTTAACAAAATATAAGATGTTAAAAATGTATTTAAACAATCGAAATTTATTAATATCTCTAAAAATAATTGAGATATGTAGATGACATTTTGCACTATCATTTTAATCTCACCTGGTGTGCGTTCGGACTAAACGCGATCAACAGAATTTTATCAAAAAAAATGGTATACCATTGGTTTTTCGCAATTTAAAAATTATTTTCAGAGTTCCCTTTTAATTTAAAAGGAAAATGCTCTCTTGATGTTTTTTTGTCAAACACGCAGTTTTCAAGTAACAAAATAAAAACCATATATCCACCTGCGTGCATTTCGCCAATTTATTTTACAAATAGTATGCGAGGCTTATAGCAATTATATGACTCCAGAATATCATTGGTAACAATCAGACAATCGCTAATCTTCTACAAATTAATTTTTGGAAATATTATTAAATTTCAATTTTTTAAATAAACTTTCAACACTTTGTATCTTTATAATGATGCATTTCCGGACTATGATTCCAATAACAAACTACCACTATATTTGATCACACTCACTATTGGAGTTTCAAACACTAATTATGACTCACCCTATCTATTTTATATTGTTTATAGATATTTTTTGAACAGTTAGTGTTTAGGGATTTACTTTCCTTAAATGTTAAAAATGATTGTCATCTTATTTAAAATATAAGAATACTCTCACGGAAGTAAATACGTAAGCGCAATTGTCTGCTGTTTTAGAAAAACCTGATTCTAATGTGAACCAGAAATTGCAGTATCAATTGAACAGACTTCTACATCTCCGCTAATACTTGGAAAAAGAAATTTCTTGGAGGGAAAATTCCAGAAAAATGGCGTGGTAAAGAGAGAATTCGAAATTAGCCAATAAGATCATTTGAATCGACTTGTCGCAATTTTTTCTTTAGGGGATATAGTATATATTGAAACCAATTACAAAAAAATACAAGAAGCAGAGAAATCGCAGTGCATTTTCTTTTGTGCCATCTAGAATATTAAAAAAAGTGAAACAATGCTTTGAAAAGAGAGTAGTTTTCTATGTCTAGAACAAAAACATTTTGAAGATGTGTTAAATTCAAACCATTACGTTCATCATATCTTTATGTCTGTTTAAAAAATAAAAAAAGAATTTTTTGTATCTGTTTGAAAAGTCTTGAAAACCAATGGAAATAGAGTTATAGTTTATAAAGAAAAATAGAAAATTGAATTTTCTAATTGACCCTGCAACAAAAAATATATTTATAGTTAAAAAAAGCAATGGCCATATTTGAAATTTTCAAAAGAAATAATAAATAAAATTTATTTTTTACATGTCAAAACATGCACAAAATAATGGCTTTTGCATTATTTACTGTTTTTAAATCATCTACAATTTCAGAAAAAAAATGAAAAATGCGAAGATAATGCATTTCAATCCAACGTATCTTTTATGTAGGAATATCAGATATTCCTACAATTAGATTCTAATTGTAAGTATAAAGTCATATTGAAATTTAACAACAAATATCAATATGAACAAAAATAAAAGGATTTTATTTAAGAAAAGTAATCTTGCTATGGTATTTTTTGACACACCTTGTATAGTTGAATACAATTTTATATGAAATCATCTGTAGCACTGCAATTTGTCCAAAAACAATTTAATTAAAAGAATATATTTTAGTACAGTACATAAATAGGCCTTATGTAGTCCATGTCATCCTAAGTGAAATGTCCTACATAAATAGATTTTCTTATTTTTTTTCCGAAATGACACATCCTGTATATTTTCTGCTTACATCCATCATTGATGTCACGGATTATTGTGCGTGATTTGTCGCGATTACTAAAAATGAGTGAAGGTAATATTGAAAAATTATCCAAAAGGAATTGACTTTTAAAAATAGAAATGAGTTTAAGTTGTAACTAAGCTACAAATAAATGTGTTCTGAACAAAAAGAGAACAATCTTCTAATAACTGGTTTACTTGTGGTCGTTTTTTTATTAAATTTTGGCTACAACTGGGTCGAGAAACAACCGAACAAACAAAAATTATAAAGTTTCTGCAGAAATCGCTACTGTGTATTCAGCTGTAGGGTGGGTATATCTAAAAGTATCTTATGTATTCTTGGAAATCTTGGACATTCATTTAAAATAATATTTAATGTTATTAAAGTTTCACAATCGACGGGTTTAAATCCAAGCGCGTTTTCTTAATGTTCTACTTGACTAACCCCACAAAAACACATCAAAAAAGAAATTTTCTTTATTTGTTTAAGTGAAATTACGTTTAAGGCGAATTCCTGGCGCTATTACAATTTTATCGTTCCAAATGAACAGAGTTTACTTTCATATACAACTTGACTATTCGTAATAGGATACAATGACATTTTGCTAATGTTCATATGTATGTATGTCCATATGTCTATATTTATACAGAAATGTATATATACTCGAATGTATAGTGTACTACACACTTCGGTAGAATTATTATTTCTAATGGAATTTTCATTTCTTTCTTTAATTGTAAAGCACTTGAAACTACATATTTTCGCAATCAGGT